>JAEMWC010000467.1:365000-392500 GCA_016490735.1 Pachyseris speciosa
GCAGCTGCAAGTGGAGCTTCAATTCTAATTACAGTACCGTGTTTCCGGCTCAAATGAGCGCCCACGCTCCAATAGGCGCCCTCGGCCAAAACAGCAAATAAACGCCCCCTCGAATAACTTCTCCCCCTCCCCCCCCTCACTTTCGTAAAAAGTAGGGATACAAGGAAAACCTGTTTCCATTGTCACTTTATTTGCAATTTTTTAAGCTTCAACTACACTGGCATCAGTGCATGTAGCAGAACAGTCTGTTTTTCGCAAGTCCCTTCCAGTTATTTCTATCTCCTTGTGCTTGCAGAGCGGTTCTTTCATGTGCGTTAGCCAAACTAGAGTTACATATTAGCGTTCCCCTCGATTAAAGTCCCTCCTCCGAATAAGCGCCTCCTATTCTGACCGAAATTTTAAATAAGTGACGGGCGCTTATTTAGCATTTTTTGCTGCTGATATCATGATCATCGGGAATATCTCCTCTGGATCACCAGTGAGATATAATAAAGTAAATTTAAAAGAAAAACCGCGCCACAGTAAGTTAGACAATTTCATCTAAGACACAAGGGAAGAACTTGAAAACGTCGGCCCGACCTTTTCAAGTTGTCGTATCATTCATTTTCACCTTGGCAAGCGTTAAGAATAGTTTCCTTGCGCTAAAAGAGCCGTTTCGAATAAAATTTGGCGTTTCTTTCCCGTTTGTCATCGAAACAGGTCCTCCTTGATTTCCAGAGTTCCCGGCCAGAGTAGGGGTATAGAATGGTAAATCCGAGACTTTGCGAGACTGCGAGACCCTTGTTTAAAAATCCGAGACCGAGACTCAAACGTTTAGATCGAATCCGAGCCCGAGACTTTACCTGTAAAAAATCCGAGCCCGAGACTCAAAAAGCTTCTAAGTAGATCTAAGTGTTGAAAATATTTCGAGTTTATGGTACGCAAAACACTTCAACGGAAGTAACGGAAGCCCGCTAACGTTCGTTACACAAGGTAACGCTATCGTTTGTTATACATAAGTAACCATATGCAATTCGATCGTTGTTACTGATTAGCTTTGTTAGCCACGAACACAAACATAATAAATTTATAATTTAAATTAAACAAAGGCCTTTTGAATGTTAACATGTCATGTGAGCTCACATAAGCTTCACGTGGCTTGTCCAACAGAAACTAGCAGAATGCGGACACGCCAGGAAATCGGGCTCGATTCCTAACAACTTTAGTGTACTGTTCGTCAGATCGATTGGTTATTAATGTCATTCACTGAGTTTTTAAACATGGGAGAAGCATCGGACAAGGAAGAGGATTGGCCTGAGAATGCTTTTCGAAAGCGGCGAAAGCGAAAATGTAAGTTCAATGCTTTCTGTTTAGCTTAATCTAGTAGCTTCTAGTAAATCTTAAACCTGTCTATTAGCTTGTAGCTGCTTATGTTATCATGTAGGATATACCTCACAAATTAATGTGATTTGGTAAGCTGAAGCCACTCTAAAGGCACTAAGGCCACATGGTAGTGGGCATTACCCCTTAAATCTACCAAAGCAAAGATTGAGCCCAAGCATTAGCAGCCATGGACAGCTGTTTCGGCCTTGTTAGGCCTCATCAGCATGGCATAGCTAATGCTCAGGCTCAAGTACCCACATATCCATATATCCATTTATGGATATGTGGGTACTTGAGCCTGAGTATTAGCTATGCCATACGGATGAGGCCTAACAAGGCCGAAACAGCTCTCCATGGCTGCTAATGCTTGGGCTCAATCTTTGCTTTGGTAGATTTAAGGGGTAATGCCCACTACCATGTGGCCTTAGTGCCTTTAGAGTGGCTTCAGCTTACCAAATCACATTAATTTGTGAGGTATATCCTTGTCACTCCAGCCACATCCCACAAGCTTTACGTTTTTACTACTTATGTTATCATGTACGTTGTTTGTTCGTTTGCACGAACCAGTCAAACTTAAGCTACTCTGTGTATCACACTTATGGTTATCGAAGTTTGAATTAGTCAATGGATTCATTTCAATAATTGGTAGCTATCGGTAAATATAATTTCCAAGTCCTTATGCCTGCTCACTGATCTGCCAAGGCGCCGACAAAGGCCCTTTGTTCCTGGAATATAACACTAACAGCGTGGTGCGAGCGGCAACATCCGTTTTTTTGATGGACTGCTGTGTTTTCTTCCTTAGTTTTACACTAGAAAACACGTCACACTAAAACGTATTTGCTAGAGTTGTTTCACCATTACGACCCTTCATCAGTGCCGTTTTTGACTGAAAATAAAAATACAGCAAAAATGACTGACTAGAAAAGACGGTGTGCATCACGAGTTACCTTTGAGTTGCCCCTGGGTGGGTAATTACTCATACCAGAAAGCGGGATGTAACAGATTTCATGCTCTAAAATGGATGAATTGCATTATTTTTAATGGAAAACCTCGAAAATAAATAATAATACATTCTACTTTTGTTTGGGTTTTAAAAATCATGCATAGACGCAGATACAGGTCTGTATATCTGACTTTGGTTCTGATGAAGAGCTTTCTTCTGGGAATTGAGGAAAACAAAGAAAAAAAAAAGAAGAGGAAGCTGCAAAAAAATCTGAAGAATTTGTTTCTACTACCATTCCATTAGGAATTAGCAATGGATCGAGTTCCCTTTTTCCGGCGCTCTCTCGCCTTAACAGACTTGCAGCTACTAGCTTTTCAGCCTAATTCTGTGCTGAATGACTAATTCATTGATTGATTGCTATAGTCCTCCCACCGGTTCTTTAAAAGGTGGAGACAGTTTTGTGCACGCTATATACTTTACTTTGTGAGCAACGGAGGTTAGACATACAAAAGGACGGTTCAACATTTTTTTACTCGAGATAAACATGGCTAACAATAGAACTTTCTTGAGAGTGACTGTTGTTTTAGGTTATTTACGAAAAATAATTGACAAAACAGATACCCTGTTTGCAGGAAAGAGTGACAAAAGTTCGAAACACAAAAATCAAAAAGAGCAAGGAAGCTAAGCAGGCTGCAAAATTGGACAGCAGCGAAGTATCTGATGTCCAGCCAGATCGTCCGACAGTAGTAGTTTTTTAAAGTCGGAAAAGCTTCTCCATCCCTGGAGTTTACAACAATTGTGAAATTTCCAAAAGATGTGTCCTGGTAGAGTTAAGAAAAAATCTTGTGCGTCACCATATGGTTGGTGTAGAACTATTTGGAAAGTTCCCGGCATATGACATCTTCATCCATCTTCAGCAGAAGGAAAAACGGTACACCGCACACACCACCCAGTAATGGCAGGACATCCGCCCACCACTAACACGTGGCTACTCTTTGATAGGTAAGAGTATTTTCATATGCGAATAATATTAAGGTAGCATACTTAGATGGTATGGTTTTTTTCATGATTCATAATAAGTTTTCAGGCCTATTGAATGTGGAGCGTTAGCATTTCTTTCTCCGGTAAACTAGCTAAGACCACGATTCAATTTTTCGTAAGTTTCTCCTCAATGGTTAGTAACGTAATTGGATAACAATTCATCTTAACAGTGTTGCCGTGGAAAATTGACCATTCGTAAAAAGAAAGTTCATATGAAACTACTTATAGGACTCGAGAGGCGTTTTTTCCATATCCTCACTAGCAAGGATATCGATGACGGAAAAATTTACCATTGTTAAATATAATTCATATCTTCGCACTACCGTGTAATATTCTCTGATTATTTCATGCGTTAATTATAATGATACTTACAGTTGAAGTCAAAGGAAGATTACTGGACGCTAGAAGCAGTGGTCACTCCAGCGTTTCAAACCGGAAAAGAGATCCCGTTAAACCAAAAACAAAAGCAAAGGCTGAGCTAGAGAGACAGCTCAAGATGGCCAATTCTGATTCCAGCAACGCACAACCCATAAAAGAACGTCTCAACAGGAAAAGGAATTGGAAGAAATGAGAAAACGTGAGTTGACCGCTAGTATCGCTGTAGAAGATTTTTAAATTCCCCATAAGAGCGTTTTTCTCTGTAACAAAAACAAAATGAAGTCTGAAAGTTCATGCACTTGTCGCTTACCCATTGAATCACAACCTTGTTTATGTTTTTAGGTGTGGAAAGGAAATTTCCGCATGCTTCCTTGGCCAATGAAATGAAAATGGTGTGCAACCAATGCACAACCGTAGTACTCCTAAATCGACTTTATTATGAGGACTACTTTAAAACAAGTAAGTAAAAAGTCGTATTTAACACTGAGTGGTTTTGTAATGACTGCCTTAAGACCAAAACCAAAAGAAACACCTTAGAGCCCGCTTCAAAAGATGCTATGGTGCGAAGCGCGGAAACCTCATGATCACATAAAGAGCCTCTTAGTAACATCGTGGCAAAGAGGTTAAAGAATGCCGGATTTAGAAAGAGTATTGTGAAATTGTCCAGATTGTCTAACTAGAAGGCTTATGAATTAGTAAGCGGGTAACAACACTAATTAATATTTGTTTGTCTATCTCTTTGTCTTTTCTCTCCAGAACATATCGATAATGGTCGTTGCCATCGCTTGCAAGAACGAAATGAAAAGAAAAAGTCGGCGAACAAGCCTGGGACAAGTGGACAAAAATCCATAATGGACTGGCTCTCACAAAAAAAGTAATTCTTGATGAATGCAGTTTATATCTATATGTATATTGTACCTTTGAACCAGCCACAGGCTAATCAGTTTTGAGGGCAAGATGTTGATTGTTTCTAGGACCTTTTTCAATTAAAGCAGTTTTATATAAAAGTATACTTGTTTAATGTTATGTTGTGGTTACATCAGCACCAAAATCTGTTTATATACAAGAATAATTTCATAAGAATAATATTTGCTATAACTGCAGTTAAACCGAATTGAGGTCCAACTTGCTCATAGGTTAATTTGTGGTTTAATTGCCAAGCCCTTAGGGAAAAAAGGCCGGTCTTGAAGTATTTAGCAACGAAAAGGCATTTGCGCTAATGTTGCATCTGGTGATCGACATCGCCTCAATCATGTTCAGAGGAAAACATGTTTCGAACAGGGTTCGCCCAGTTTACCTCCTGAAGCGAACACTACTTATACTGAATAGTATTTAATTCTTGAACTTCTTGATCAGACTATACATGCTTCGCATTAGTGTGAACACAGCATATTTGACCTGGGATAGTGCAGATTAAAGGCAGTGAGTGACACTGCACAACTTGACAAAAAACACATACAAATATAACTAGATTTTCAATTTTCGTGTCAATAAAAAAGTGATGTCACTAGCGTTATGTCACTAGTTTTATTTCTGTTGTTGCTACAGTTTGACGGATTCTGATCGAGAAGAGGAAACACCGTTAAGTCCTACATCTCAAAGCGAAACTGCGTCTAATTCCAGCAGCGAATACGAAATTGAGCCTGACCCAGCTGCAAAGCTCCTCGATGAGTAAGTGCGCTCAGGCAGGCTACCAACTTCGCATCTGTTCTATCGGCTTGTACACAACGCACTTAAATTTGCAAATGAAATCAGAGACGCTCGACACCAATTTCATCACGATTCTCTCGTGCGTAGCTTTTCTGACAGCATAAAACGAAGTGGCCATTGGCGTACGTTTAACCTCCTAACTGGAAAGCGAATATTGGGCAAGGGCCGAGGATCTACTCATCAATTTGACTGGGAGGATTTTAATATTCCTTTGCCCATGCCAACCAAGAACAACCAAGGTTATATCTTTGAGAGTGGGTTGTTCCGGGCCTATGTTGTCTCTTTTCTCGAGATGGCGTTTAGTCCAGGAAGTACAATTACACCTCTGATGTCAAACAGCAAAATTCAAGTAGTACCAGTTTCTTTGGCAAAGGATGGCTTCACACTTAAACCTGGGTTTCAGGTGGATCGAAATACAATGTCGATATTAGGTGGAAAAGAAGTGTATTCTGTAGATTACGTTAAAGACTCTCTGGCTACCAAGATGCAACGCGCGCATCACCCGAGGTTTCGTATGATACGAAACCTCCATTTTGTCCGTCGTTCAATGGCTGGTTACGAAATCGGTTTTGAATCTAAGCCATCTTCGCAGGATTTTAAACAGTTGTAACTTGTAATCCATAGTTTTATTGTTATTCTTCACTAAAAAGTGGATATTTCGCTGGCAAACGTACTTTTTGAACGTTTTTGGGTCGTTTGAACAACCGAGAGGCTGACGATGTAGACTGTGACGATGGCGGCTTTGACGAATCGCGGTGGAAGACCTCGGAGGCCAGAGCCTCTGAAAGTTGTGTATCTCAGAGAGTCAGTCCGTGAACACTGGAGGATCAGAAAGAATTCCTTGGGATAGCGAGTTTGCTGAGGTTTTACTTCAGTAAGGCCCGGTTCATACGTCGCATTTCTGCCGTGTCGAATGCAATTGAGACAATAGATAATGAGATGATTTGCCTCATTATCTTTTGTTTGAATTGCATTCGACACGGCAGAAATGCGACGTATGAACCGGGCCTAAGTCACGTTTCACTGCTGTGTTTGGAAATCGCTTCTCGTGTCAAACGTGATATTGAAGTTATCCTCGATAATTTTGGTCAACTTCTCGCTTTCTCTCGTTGTAGTTCGCGCCCAACAATCAGAGCGGAGGACAATGACAATGCCCGATGTTGGTATACAGGACGACAGTTTACCAGTTCTCGATTGTAGTTCAGGTGAGTTGTAATTTCTCTGGCACTTATCTTCACGCTTTACTTTCAATGAAAGAAATTTCGCATTATCTGATCATCATGGCAACAGAAATGTTGTGGTTCAATGTTATCCTTGGTTCAGTTTTTATTTTCCTTTGTTTTGTACTCACTATCATACATTACCATACACAAGAACAAAAGAAAATAAAAATTGAACCAAGGATAAGATTGAACTACGACATGAACAGTTCCTTTTGTACACAGTGTTTTCATTTTTTTCGTTTAGATATAGTTGCTCCTGAGTATTGTATTTTTTATGGTTTGTTTTATGAGACAGTATTTCTCACATGAAAAGTAAAGAAAAGGGCCACTACTGCATTATTTTTGTATGATCAATCATTGTTGAGTTGAATAATATTGATAGTTCATACGTACAGTGTAAGGTCATGAGTATGTGTATGATTACCTAGCCATGACATCAAGGTAAATGTATGTATCTACATTTTAGACATGCAAGCCTGTTGGAAAACTTCAACAGCATGATGCTAAAGTATGCCCCAAGAGGAATGCCTTTGAGTAAGTACATTGTCAAACATAATGTTCTCAAACAAGTGCTATGTATGATGGCTGTGAAAAATTGAGCATAGTTATCTTTTTAGTCATTTTGCTACATTATTGTGTGGGGTATTCTGCTGGATCTCCATACCAGTCCTTTTGTATAGTCTTATGCTACAACCATTTAAACTATCACATACAAATGTTCTAAAAGGAACTTTGTTTCCACAGCTTCCTTGCTTTCTGTTTACAAATGTTTCTGGCTGCGCTTGACCACAACATGCACGTTTTCCAACCACAAGTGACTACAAAGGATGGACAGCCACTATGGAAGAAGCACTACTCCAAGCGTACTAAAAGATGGCACCCTGAACCTGTGAAAGCTGAGAAGTCATTTCACTACATTCCATACTTAATGGCAAGCATCATGAAAGGAAGGGTGGATGATGAAGAAAGTGCTGGAAGGGTGTTGTCTCTTCCAGAACATCACCCAAGGCATTTGTCACCAACTATTGCCATGAGAGAAAGCCCCGAGTTGGCAAACCTTGTTAAAAAATATCAAAGACGATTAAGGCCAAAAGAAGGTCATTAAAAGCATCCCCTCTATTCTCTGTGTCCTTAAATGGGATGTTTTGTAAGTTCTTCAGTTATAATCAGGGTTGCCACAGTCAGGTTCCGTGCTAGCAGAGGCCTCTTTTCCTTGTATTCAGAAAGCGGGAGAAAAGAGACCTCTGCCATGGGTCAAAACGGTCTTTGATTAAGTCGCCGTCCGAGTTCGTGAACGGAGGTGTTAAAACGCATGCTCTACGTTTTGTTTGTCATTTGATCACGTGCTAAAAACATCACGTGATGGTTCAGTGGCTAAAAAACGTTGCTGCATGCTCAACACAGACCGTTTCGACCCATGGCAGAGGTCTCTTTTCTCCAGTACGCTGAATACAAGGAAAAGAGGCCTCTGCTAGCTGGGAAACATTCAGGGAAAAGTCAGGGAAAAACAGTTTCTTTTTTCAAAGTTAGGGAAAAGTCAGTGAATTGTGCATCAATTCAGAAAATTTCTAAATTCCACCAGAAAGTCAGTGTAAAGTCAGAAAAAATTTACTTTTGGTTAGCAACTAGGTTTGTGAAAGAGTTTTCAGCTTTTAGCAAAGGTAATGTTGTTTCAAAAATTTTCTAGAAATTGATTTCTGTGACTTCATTGCTGTCCTTATTGCCCATGGTTGTGTCTTGGATGGTCAGTGAAAATTGGTTTGTGGTCAGTGAAAAGTCTGGGAATAAACAGTCTGGATCCCATGTGGTGGGAACCCTGGTAATAGTGAGTCATTTTTGCTAGACAAACTCAAGTAATTTAGTTTTCAGAATGTAAGTGTTATGACTTCATTGAGATGCCTATAATGTGTGCAACATGGAGATCAAATTTGTTTCTTGCTTTATCTGCTACATGGCAAGCAATTCTAAGTCAACTACATAGTATGAATGCTCATTAAAACTGACAGTTACGTATAAGAACAGTTTTCTGCTAGTTGCCAATACCACATATGTTAGCTACTAAAATTGTGTGTCATCTGTATGGCAATCATTATTTGTAATGATTGTGAGAAAAAGTGAAAAGTGAGGTTCCCCGCCTAGGTGGGGTTACCAATCTCTCCATACAATCTCTCTTTATCTTTTGATTGCATTCACATGTGAAGTGGGGTACCTCACCAAGGCGGGGTTACCAATCTCTCCATACAATCTCTCTTTATTTTTTGATTGTATTCACATGTGAATTGGGGTACCTCACCTGGGCGGGTTGCCCGGTCAGCTGGGGCGGGTAACCCACTTTGCTGGGGTGAGTTTTCTCTATGTGAATGCTGGAGGTGGGGTGGGATGTTGTTCATCCGGGCAATTGTCTCTGAATTCTTTGTTGATATATGTACTTAGCGACCACGCAATAGCATTTTAAAACCTCACCCCTGCACCCCAGGGTTGCATGTGAAGGCCAGCTTTTTTTAACACGGTTAGGTGGGGTATCTCACCTTCCCGGGCTCCTCCACCGCCATGTGAACATGCCCTTAGTGTTGGTGTGTGTGTGTGTGTGTTTGGGAAGTGGAGGGGGCTGTGACCTTATGTCTAAACCCAAAAATAACTGAGAATACTTGAGCAGTATCAATCTTTAATTATGCAAAATATACCAATTCAAACGGAATGCATTATGGTAGATGTGGAAGTGGTGAATGGGCAGTAAATTTCAAATAAATATTACAGCACCAGTCAGAACTATCCTTTCTAATTTACTGTAAGAGTAACAGAGTAGTTTTCAATCGAGTGTCAAAAATTATTCTTGTTTAGTGAGGTTTTGGTTTGCTTCAACAATCAGAAACAAAATTAAAACCAATTATAGTGATTTGGTTGCAGTTGTGGTTTTCAGCCAGAGTCAATGCAGTAGTTTTGAATATACGACACTCTTTGAAAATCGCTCTATGCACTTGCCCTAAGCTCTATTGAAAGTCTAAGATTAACTATTATAGTAAGTTCACTATGAATCCAGTCCACATTGAAACATCAACCAAAAAACAACCAAGTCAGGCAAAGAAATTTGTACTTTTGTCCCCGGACAGTAAAATAACACACTTTCCCCATAGTAATAACAAATGTACCAATATGCTGAATATGTCTTACATTGTACTGGATGGTTTTTTACTAAATTATTCAGCCCTAAAACCCATGTAGACATTGTCAGGTGCGGGATAATGGGCTCGGATCCTTTTTACTGCACAGGAAGGAATGATTCTTCTATTGCCCTTTCCAAGGTAACCGTGTTTCCATAAAATAAACTGTCTGTAACCAGCCTTCCTAAAACTTGTCATTGAGAAGTCAAGTGGCTCTACTTGAATGTCACACCTGGCACGAATTGCCAACTTGAGGACATGTCGGTCAATGCAGAGGTTCTGGAACAGTTCGTACGAGGTAATGCATTCCCTCCGACGACAGCACTTGTTTTCGTCTGGGGTGGGCATATTTATGCAGTTTTGTGCAATCTTTTATCTATAAATGCAAGTCCTCGTATAATCTTAGATCTAATTCAGGCATTTTATTGGAGCCACCAAGTCGGAAGATGCTTGTAACCCTGGGTGGGCGCGCATTTCAGACAGCAGCACCGCATTTGTGGAATATGCTCCCATTACAACTACGCACTATTCAATCTGTAGAAGTTTTTAAGAAGTCAACCAAGACATTCCTTTTTAAGCATTTTTTTCTTGATTATTGGTTAAATGTACAAATGTTATTTTACCTTTTAGACTTGTAATCACCTTTTAAATTGTATTATTTCTAACTTTTTTTAACTTATTGTAAAAATCCTAATTACTTGACTTATTGATTTTTATAGATTTTATTATGTAAAGCGCTATTGATCTTTTTATTGTAAATAGCGCTATATAAGCAATAATTTATTATTAATTTATTACTATATGCACCAGTCACAGCCATTGTTAGAGGGACCAGGTAGTGATGGAAGTGGGTCATCGTTGTCCAGAAGTCGCCTTGCATAAGCGAGACTTCCTCGGTCATTGTTGAGAACCATGATGACCAATCTTCGTCGCTCGCCTACTTCGAGACCGTCAATGAATTCCTGTGAAAAGAAAAAATATATATAAAACTAGGCTGATACAGAACAATAGGCAGGGCTCTCTGCTAAGGTTATAATTTACATAAGAAACATTTTTCTCGCCTCTATTTCTTGCCTGGCATTTTCGATGTCACGCCTTTGCCTTTCCAGCGAACTTGCTGGTAGCCGTTCTCGGGCCGCACCATCGTTATTCTACAAAGATAATGAAGACAAGAACATGTTTATAACTTGGCTTATGTACATATGGACACAGTAAATCGAGAAAACTGGGAAGCGTATTGCAACAAAGCTGTAAATGCCCTCACCGTATTCAAATTCGCACATGGTTTCCACGAAGTCCCGCACTTACATTGCGCTGGGACGCAGGGCAAATTAGCCGTTCGGCAGGGACAGCCACGACCGCTTCCATTTTTTTTTGCTTAGTTTTGCAAGCCGACTTACAACTGCAGTAACTTCTTGATGCCTCCGCTTCTGGTCCACGGTCTAGCGCAGATTCTTCCTCTGGCTCTGTAATCTTTCATAAAACGAAGACGCGATCATCGAAATCTGCACTAACCATTAAAAGCAAAAATTTTCAAGTCCTTTGGACGCGAAAACTAATCCTACCAAAATTCCATAATTGTTGATTCTTGGTAGTCGCTGCTACTCAACCGATAACACAGAAATTTCAACGTCTGACAAATGGTTTGATTCGCGCTCTTCGCTCGCCCCTCGCGCCGCCATTACTGCAAGCTCTGACTATGAATCAAAACAATAACAAACGCGCGCGTTGCATCTTGGTAGACAGAGAGTCTTTAAGAACAACCCATCTTTGCCACACGAATCCTCCAAAGACAAATTTGTTACAGAAGTGCCGATAATGGGTATCACTACCCTCGACAACAAGGCAGCGCTTATCATTGGTAACGATTTTACGGGACCGAATGGTGATGGTGATTCCACCTTGCAGTGTCATGTTAAACGAATTCAAGAGCTACAACAATGTCTAAATTGTCTTCGAGAAAACTCAGATGCAATTGTCAAGGAAGAGTGCCATACAACTGTGTGCGGAGTGTGCCTTTCGATGGAAGATGTATGCAGCACATGCAGAGAGGTAGAGCATGTTTATTGGGCTCCGGTATTGAGGCGTTGTGACCGTTGCATCAGGAACGATTTGCAATGTTCCAAGTTAGCCTGTTTCAACCTAGCAACCGACTGCCAATCAATGTTCAAAGCTGCTCTGGAAGGCCTTGGCGATGAACAAAAACAAGGAACAGTTGACGAACAGCTAGCTCTTTCGGCTCCCAATCCTGATGTTGTTTACGCTGGAAAGAACATCCACCGCTCACATTGTAACTGGTTTTTATTTGTGGACAAAGCACGTTTCAGTATCGCAGTGCTGTGAACGGCAAGGGTTTACTCGTCTCAGTCCAAGGAACTGTCACCTGTTATCACCGACATGGCATTGAGAGGTAGAGACAGGATGGACACTAGCTATGTGGCCGAATACAATTCAAAAGCAGTGGGAGACATCATCCAGCGTATGAAATACTTGGTTCATACGTTAGTACCAGAAATGTTCTGGAAGGAGTACGGTAATAATAAGGAGGGTGTTTTGGAGCATCCCATTACTGTTTCCACTGGTGGTTTTGGATCCATGTTCTTGGCTGACTTTACTGCCGCTACCTTAGTCAAGGCCCAACTTCACAACCCAGTTGACGTTCAAGTTCTGTCTCGTACTGTTACAAGGCCTACGTGTGTTCACTATAAGAAAGGTGTAGTGTTCGTTGCTGATGAGAACGCCGTGCTGTACTTAGACGTTGGCAACGTTGTGAGACTAAACCCAAAGGTTCTGCGAAAGGCACAGCTTGAGTCTGAGCTACAGAAAAGAAAACTCATTGGTGGTGGGGACAAACTAACAGTTGCTGAAATGCGATCAAAATTAACACTGTGGCTCAAAAGTAACACCCCACAAACGAAACGGGATGATGGCCTCCAACCATTACTCGATGGAATCAGTCCATTGGCTCTAACGTCGAATGAGGAAAGAAGTATCCTGTTCGTTTCCCAGCGCGATTCATCGACGATCCTTAAGGTTTTAGTTACTTGCACTGGTGCGTGCCTTTCTGGAAATGCCGAACCCTTCGTCACTCTTCCTGGAAGGGCGTGTTGCACTGGTCTTGCCTACAAAGAAGAGACAAAAGATCTTTATGTGGCGGACTCCCAGGATGAAGGTGGTATTTACATGATCGACGCAGCCATGGAAGCGGGTGAGCCATCATACAACAAGATTTTGGTTAATAATCTCGTGACCTGTAAGCGAGTGTACGATGTGACAACCACTTCATCGGGAGAGGTGTTCTTTACTGATGTGGATAAGCGGCAGATTGGAGAGGTAGTCGAGGGAGGTGAGGTGAAATATGTTGTGGGATCTGGAAGAGATGAAACACGTGACGGCTGCCAAGAAAGTGCCTCCTTTGTGCAACCCACTGGCCTGTGCTCGGAGGGAGATTCAATCTATGTAACCGACACTGGGGCTGGTGACTTAAAATTGATAACACCTATCAAACCAATAGCTAAGTTCTTGGAAACGTCAGTGTCCTTTATTCTTCTCATGGAATCCACTGTCCTACGCCCTCAGTTGAAAGCTGCATTAGTTCCCTTAAAAAAGCAACAGCGTATTTCGAGAAGGCTGTCGAGGACGCAAAAAGAAACTCTGGGGGAAGAAAAACAGTGGAAGGCCCGCATGGGGTTCCGTCTTCGAAGACAATTGGGAGTGTGCGGGTGACGTCAGAGGCATTAAAGAAAATCAAGAACGATATAAGTGCCGTAAATCCATCGTACGTGGCCCGAATTCAACCAAAGTCTCTGGTAACACTTATTGTGGAGCACTTTAACTCAAAGATGAGGGAGGTTTATGAGGTAGCTACTGTGATACAGTTTGCATACCAGTTTCCAGAGGCAGTAGAAGAGACAGTGAAGAGAATCACCAAATGTGGTTTCAGCTACTTCACTAATAGAGAAAGCTATTACGAAGTTCCAGAGAACATGGTGTCGTTTGAGACGATGGCAAAAATACCACGACCACCGAAGAGACCTGGAACTCAACAAGACGTGCTCGTTTTACGAAAATGGGCAAATGAATATGGAAAGGCAACTAGGCAATTGAGTGTCCGGGCAAAGTCAACTAAAGACAACCCGGGTACTCTTCCTATATCAGCTTATGGTCGTCGTATGCTCGGCAGAAATCCATTGACCTCCATTGAAGAGATGCGTCAAAGTATAAGGGCAAAAGAAAATAATCCAACAAACGAAGAAGCCGAGGAAGAAGAGCATGAGGATGCCAATGACATTCAGGAGAATTTTGATGGATCTGCTGACCTCTGCGAAGCAGAATCTAACGTGGTCATTGTCAAGGATTCTGTCGTCCTAATTTCTCAAGATGACCGAGTGTCTGGCTCATTTTTATTCGAAACTCTAGCGCAGGATTGGAGACGAAGAACCATGGAGACAGTGAAGGCTCATGTTTATTCACCTGATGAAGAAGATTGTCTACTTTTTCACTACGAGTTCACTGGCCTGGTTAGGAAAGAGAACATCGTACAGGAAGTAGCCATAACAAGTGACATGTGGTCTTATTTGGACGATGATTTTCACGTTGAAATAACCGACGAATTATATCATCATTGCTTGGCTCAGGTGTGCGACAAAAGCAACGCAGACACCGAAAAGTTTTCCTCAGTTCCCACAAGGAAAACTGATAAAGGCCGCACTCTTCGACTCCCTCACAGATTCCGGGAGTAAAACAAAAACATTGGTATAAAACTTTGTAACTTCTACCCGCACTAACACTATTTAAAGCAAAACAATTCCGCAATTGCAACTTGGTAACCTGCAATATGTGGCCACAGATTGACAAACAGTCGACCAACCATACAGACTAAGCAGTCACCATCTTGAATACATCTCGTGGGACAAACGATGAACGATGTGTGTTATCTAAGGCTGTAAAATAAAACCGGAGACTAGAAGGATTGCAGTGGAGGCCACTGGTGATTAAATATCTTTTTTACTTTAGTTTCTCTAAAACGTCGCTGTTACAAAATGTACGCTTGGGCTGAGAGACAACTAGCAGCATGGTTTCTTAGCTAAGGTCAAGACGCAGCGCCAGGAGAGGGATCAGTAATATAATCACCGAACAAAACTCATTGCAAAAAGGCAGAAGTGGTGGAATTTACCAAACAAATTCAGAACGGTATGTACTGACTATTTTATTGGTCTTTAAAAAACGTGGGATAACTTGGTTTTTGCAAACTTCGGTTTAGCTCGACTGCTGATTGAAAGCAGCTCAGAGCCCGGAAAAAATATTTGGGGATAAAAGTCCACACGTTGCGTCCAATTTATCAATATTAGCAGTTATCTTGCATTTGAGGTTTGACATTTAGTTTATTAGCTTATCAGTAACAATAAATGCAGTAACGAAGTAGTTTATTATGTACAAAAATAGAAAAAAGAAAACGTCAGTTGTTCAAAAAGCTTCAAAAGGGATTTTATGAATTGCTAGTTAGAAGAATGTTAGCTAATGTTCAGCGCTATTTTTAAAACAAATAAGACACACGAGTGCCTAGCGCTTAAGAAGTAGCTAACGATTTAACTACGATGGATAGACTGCAGCGTTAGTTAGTGTTGTCAGCAAAGCCTTGAACTAAGTAAGTAATAAAATAGGTAGTGTAGATCTTCCTAATAACTGATTTAGCTTAAATGTGTACGGAAGTTATGATTCATTACGCGTTGCTTATGTGTTGCTGTTCACAGAAATAAACACTGCACCTGTTTTTCTTACTCTTTGAACTGTGAGCTCCGTGCTAATATTGCTTAATATCGAGTGCAATTTTCGAGATTCTGAGATCCAAATGATAAAAATTCGAGACTTCGAGACTGTTCAACTTGCAGCGAGCCCGAGATTCCGAGACTTTTGTTTAGAATGCCGAGATTTCGAGACTGGGCTGATATTTTCCGAGACGCATCGTTTTCTATTGACCATTCTATACCCCTCAGAGTGTTACTAACAATCCATGACACCGCCCCTTAAAAACAGATCTGATTTTCGAGACCCCTTATCCAGCGGACAAGTCTCTACCAGCGAGGTAGTGGATACAACGAGCTGCAATTCATAGTGACTTACCGGCCGCTGAAGAAAGTCGAACGTGCTGTACCATACCAGGCGTGAGCCGAGTTCTCAAACCTCCCGAAAACATTTCGTGCCCGAGAAGTATTTTTGATGTCGGTTTTCCAAAGATTGGTTCTAGCTTTTTGGAAGACTAACCCAATGTTTTTTCTCAGTTTCATACCGTGCTTTCTTAGAAGGTACTAATTAAAAAGATTAGAAATTGAATTTCTAGTAATGAGCCCAGTGCATGTAAAATAGTTTTTCGGGCCCAAAATGTTTTCGGGAATTTCGACAAACGTGCGCCAGATCTGAAAACGGCGGTGGAAAATGGAGCAACCGGGTCAGTAGTGAAGGACCAGACGAAACATTCCCACAAAATATCCGACTGAGAATTGTGTTTGCTTTGGTTTTGCATTGCTTCGCTGTGATTGGCCAGCAAAACTCGCGCCACTGTCTCAACTAATGAGAAGCAAAACCAAATCGTCAAAAACCAATCGTGACTTGCACGCTCGCATTTTCCCGCGCTTTGCGCCGGTTGCGTGTAATTACTTTGGATTCTGATTGGCTCTGATTGCGTCGTCCGTGTTCCTCTGACGTATTAAATTGTTTTTGTTTTGCAGGTTTTAGAGACAAGTTATAACGCAGAGAATGTTTTAAAACATTGATAATATGTGTGTTGACAAAGAACAAGTGAACTTGTCAAGAAAAAACTTGACACATCGCAGAACTTGCTCGTCTGTATTTGTCAAAAAAATTGCCGTCCGCTGTGTAATTGAATTGCTGGCTACAGTGAATATTTGTCAAAGAAAATTTTTTCATTCGTTCACACCAGCAAATAAAACTTGTGACGGCAAAACTTATCAAATAAAACTTGTCGTTCATAAACATGAGCAAATAAAAATTGTCAGTGACACTTGTCAAGGAAAACTTGCTCGTCTGTAGCCGGCTTTACTGTAAAAGTGGTCACGGTCACCTGACCAGAGGTGGTCACTTACGAGAGGTTCCAGTTACAGTAATTTCGATGAGAAAGTGCTGTACGTTTGGAGGAGTGGTCGCTTACAGGAGCTGAGATGATCGCTCACGAGAGGCAGCTGCAAGTGGAGCTTCAATTCTAATTACAGTACCGTGTTCCCAGTTCAAATAAGCGCCCACGCTCTAATAGGCGCCCTCGGCCAAAACAGCAAATAAACGCCCCCTCGAATAAGTTCTCCCCTTCCCCTCCCACTCACTTTCTTAAAAAGTAGGGATACAAGGAAAACCTGTTTCCATTGTCACTTTATTTGCAATCTTTTAAGCTTCAACTACACTGGCATCGGTGCATGTAGGAGAACAGTCTGTTTTTCGCAAGACCCTTCCAGTAATTTCTATTTCCATGTGCAGAGGGGTTCTTTTATGTCCTTGGTTCTTTTATGTGCGTTAGCCAAACTAGAGTTACATATTAGCGTTCCCCTCGATTAAAGTCCCTCCTTCGAATAAGCGCCTCCTGTTTTGACCGAAATTTTAACTAAGTGCCCGGGCGCTTATTTAGCATCTTTTACTGCTGATATCATGATCATCGGGAATATCACCTCTGGATCACCAGTGAGATATAATAAAGTAAATTTTAAAAGAAAAACCGCGCCACAGTAAGTTATAGACAATTTTATCTACGACACAAGGGAAGAACTTGAAAACGTCGGCCCGACCTTTTCAAGTTGTCGCATCATTCATTTTCACCTTGGCAAGCGTTAAGAATAGTTTCCTTGCGCTAAAAGAGCCGTTTCGAAGAAAATTTGGCATTTCTTTCCCGTTTGTCATCGAAACAGATCCTCCTTGATTTCCAGAGTTCCCAGCCAGAGTGTTACTAACAATCCATGACACCGCCCCTTTAAAACAGATCTGATTTTCGAGACCCTTATCCAGCGGACAAGTCTCTACCAGCGAGGTAGCGGATACAACGAGCTGCAATTCATAGTGACTTACCGGCCGCTGAAGAAAGTCGAACGTGCTGTACCATACCAGGCGTGAGCCGAGTTCTCAAACCTCCCGAAAACATTTCGTGCCCGAGAAGTATTTTCATGTCGGTTTTCCAAAGATTGGTTCTAGCTTTTTGGAAGACTAACCCAATGTTTTTTCTCAGTTTCATACCGTGCTTTCTTAGAAGGTACTAATTAAAAAGATTAAAAATCGAGTTTCTAGTAATGAGCCCAGTGCATGTAAAATAGTTTTTCGGGCCCAAAATGTTTTCGGGAATTTCGACAAACGTGCGCCAGATCTGAAAACGGCGGTGGAAAATGAAGCAACCGGGTCATTAGTGAAGGACCAGACGAAACATCCCCACAAAATATCCGACTGAGAATTGTGTTTGCTTTGGTTTTGCATTGCTTCGCTGTGATTGGCCAGCAAAACTCGCGCCACTGTCTCAACTAATGAGAAGCAAAACCAAATCGTCAAAAACCAATCGTGACTTGCACGCTCGCATTTTCCCGCGCTTTCCACCGGTTGCGTGTAATTACTTTGGATTCTGATTGGCTCTGATTGCCTCGTCCGTGTGCCTCTGTCGTATTAAATTGCTTTTGTTTTGCAGGTTTTAGAGACAAGTTATAACGCAGAGAATGTTTTAAAGCACTAATAATATGTGTGTTGACAAAGAACACTGCATTTTGTTTAAAGTTTGTCATTTTACGATACATGCACATCAAATCGAACACAGTAGAAATATGTGAGAATGAATATATGAAAATCATATATTAGTTTTGTTGTAAAGGTAAATTTCAACTCCTCTCCTATCTCGTGATACTGCAAGGATGTTATTAACTTAAGACAACAAAAGTCGAATGAGCTAATTCTGAGTTGCAAACAGCACAATGTCGAAAAACACTAAAAACTGATACGAGTAAGTTGTTAATTTAACAGCAGCGGCTCAATTCCGCGAAACTAAAATCTTCCTAGCACAAACTCTGTAAAAATTAACAAGGAGCCTTTCAATTTGGAAAAGAATAGGAAACCAGTTTAAAATTTCTTGTGAAAGGAAACGCTTCAATCCCACTTCTTATTATTTACCACCTATCTTGATCTCATTCCGAAAGGTATCCTGACTGCGAGTCCTACAGAAGAACGCTTATGAAGACTAGCGCTATCCTTAACTATTTCTCCAGGATATTTAACTCGGAGCTTAATATCTAAATAACATAGGATGAAGACTTTTAATCTGGGCTTGATATATTCATATCACAGTTGATAAGTTTTCAGTAGTGTCCTTCTGTATCTCCATGGGTTCTGGAGTCAAATTGTCGACGCTTGTATTTACTTCTGGTAATTTTTCTTCCGTTGTGAGCTCCGCTGTTCTATTCTCATTATCACCGAGTTTTGGTTCTGAAAACAAAACAGGATTCCACCATTACAAATAAGAATTACAGAGGAATACAGTTACAGAGGACTACAAGGTCAATAAACTATCCACAGAGTTGCCACTCACTGTGATGGGATAAATTCCCTGACTATTCACTGCCCACAAACCAATTTTCACTGACCATCCAGGACAACCCCTTCGGGAGTTGTACTAATACGATACAATACATAAATACTTATCCTTTCCTCGCCGGGGCTTTTCAGGGATAGTTTACATCACTGGCCGGGGACATGACCAGACTGCTTGTGCTGTTTACAATCAATGAAGTAACTAATGAGTGCCCCCGTAATGTAGATATCTAGGACAGACACTAGGGGTGGTCACAGCCAGAGTTTTGTTACGTCCCTAGTGGTTCTTTTACGTCCCACAGAATCAGAGAATTATGAAGAGTTGTGAGACGGGGCCTACGGTTTATCGTCCTTATCCGAGAAGACTAGAAAGTCTAACCATTCGCAGATGTCATTACAATCCTTTTCTATCCCTTTCTCCTCCGTAAAGACCCTGAGAGTTGGTCCGGCCGGGGTTAGATAGCTTTCAGTCCCCTTAAAGGGAACCTCCACTCTTACAAAACATTCACGCTTAATTGTTGAAATCATTACTAGCTTCCAAATTTTGTTTTGAAACGTGGATATAGCATTTAAGTATACAAAAACAATTGATGTCATCATCGCCTATTTTCGCTTTTAAATTTCCCGGGCGCGGCTAATTTGGATTTGATGAGGTGTAATGGTTGCAGCTATTGTCAGGAAGCAAATGAAGCAGAAAATCCTTTGTGTTAAAGGCCCATTATCACCCTTGATGCATCGCGGGCCGCGACCGTTAATTCTGGAATTTCATGTAACGCGAAATTACTCGGACCTCGAAGCCCTTGTTTTATCGCTCTTGTTTTATCGCCCTTGTTTTATCGCCCTTGTTTTATCGCTCGTTTCCTCGCTCTTGTTTTATCGCCCTTGTTTTATCGCTCTTGTTTTATCGCTCTTGTTTTATCGCTCTTGTTCTATCGCATCGTGAACAAATTTCCAAATTAATGGCCGTAAATAGGTTCTTTGTTTATCATTCTCCGTTTTCCTTGAATTATTTTTTGAACAATTTCTGTGTATGTACCACAGGGTCGTGGGTTCAAAACCCTATCTGGAACTCGGATTTTTTCCGAGTTTCCATTTGGGGTTTCATGCATTTCTATCATGTTGTATTTCTTATTTTACTCACTTTGATGTAAATTTTGGCCCGTGTAAAGTCAAAAGAGTCAGTGTGGTGGTAGTCGGTGGCGGTAACTTCGCAGCGTTGTTTTATATCAAAGTGAGGTTCAAGGAGGATTTACAGAGCCTCGTTGTTCAAGTTTGGTGCTTTTTACCTTGGAGCTTTCAAGAATTCGCTGAGCTTGTTGGAGCCGACTTACTGCGATTTGGAAACTGATTTAATGGCTGGACAACTGTTTTCCGCATGTTTGATGTTTTACCTCAAGGTCAGTTTGTGTAATGGGTTCTGTGGCTTTGGTCAACTCTTTAGTATTTTTAATCCGATTTGTCGCTATGTCTCTTTATCAACTGCCATTTTTAAGCCCCATCGGGCATTCTAGCTTTACATCCAGTTTGCAGCTTGCCTAAACTGCGTGAAAATTAATTTCTCTTTCCCGCCGAGATGTCCGTGATCGATGAGGACTACACCGCTTTTGTTTCCTCCCGTGTTTTAATTCGGAACTCAAAGTTTTCCTCCTTTTGTCAAGCCGCATGGTCGACTGTATTTTTAACACAATATAAAGCGAAAGGACAGGATAATTGAATGAGATCGTACGAATATATTTCTTACTGTTAATAAACCATTTGCTAATGATCAGTTCCTGGTGAATTGTGGGTAGATCCAGTCCTTTGTGGGAGCAAACGGTCAAAATTACAATCCTAAATGGCCCTTTGCCCCCATAAAGGACTGGATCTACGGATCTACGGATTATCGGATCGGCGCGATGAACAAGATCAAAACCCCGTTAAAAATAATCGACCAATCAGAGACATCATTTAACAAAAGTGCGATTTCAAGACCAAAACAAACGACCGCGTTGGATCAAGGGTGATAATGGGCCTTTAAACAATGGGGCAACCATTACACGTCATCTTTAAATTGAGTCGTTCTGCTGCTCACCTGTGTTGGGTACATGACACTCACTGCCATTCAGAGTGGGGGTGGGGTGGGTTTCTGTGTTTCTTTCTCCAGTTTTCTCGGCTACGGCTAAATCGCTCCCTGCTACGGGTTCGGTTCTTTCGTTGCTTTCTACAGATGTCAGATCAAGAGACGGAGTTTCGCTACTTGAAGAGGTTCCTGCTGGTGGCATCTCTGCAGACTCTGGAATTTGAAGCGAAAAAAAGCCGCCTGAATGAATTAAAACTAGCGGGTGGTGTCTTCTTCAATGTGGGTCATACCAATGAGATTTTTCTGGGTTTGGTTATTTCATGTACCTGCAACCAAACCATTTAAAAATGATACTGTTTTCCGTACCTGAGCCAGAGATTCTAAATAACGATTTGAACTGCGTGTAAAGCTGACTGGCTTTCTCTCGCACTTTAGAATTCTGTTTGTAATTTCTTATCTAAGGAGAAAAGAGATCATAAATAAGACTCAGGTTCGTGTAGTAATGCAATTTAAGTGTTTATTATATTAACCGTCAATTCGTTGAAAATTAAGACTTGGGGTATTTTAAACGCCACATTGCATTTTTTTATGTGTTTCCGTGTGTTGTTTTCATCATCAATCATCATCACCATCATCATCACCATCATCGTCATCATCATCATCATCAATCATCATCAATCATAATCATCATCATCACCACCATCATCAATCATCATCATCATCATCATCAATCATCATCATCATCATCACCATCATCACCATCATCATCATCATCATCACCACCATCATCAATCATCATCATCATCATCAATCATCATCATCATCATCATCATCACCATCATCACCATCATCATCATCATCATCACCACCATCATCAATCGTCATCATCATCATCATCACCACCATCATCAATCATCATCATCACCATCATCAATCATCATCATCATCATCACCACCATCATCAATCGTCATCATCATCATCATCATCACCACCACCATCATCAATCATCATCATCATCATCACCATCATCATCATCATCATCACCACCATCATCAATCATCATCATCGTCACCAACATCATCAATCATCATCATCACCATCATCATCATCATCATCATCATCACCACCACCATCATCAATCATCATCATCATCATCACCACCATCATCGTCATCGTCATCATCATCATCATCACCACCATCATCAATCATCATCATCACCATCATCAATCATCATCATCATCATCACCACCATCATCAATCATCATCATCATCATCACCATCATCATCATCAATCATCATCATCATCATCATCATTCATCATCATCATAATCATCATCATCATCAATCATCATCATCAATCATCATCGTCATCAATCACCATCATCAATCGTCATCATCATCATCATCATCACCACCACCATCAAACCAAACGCCTCGAAAATCACGAAAACCCAGAAAACCGCAGTCGCTAAACAGAAACAACACGGGTTCCAACAAACAGGCGTTGATAACCTAGAAATGACCTTTGAGGTCAAAATAACCAAAATACAAAGCACTAACATCCTGTGAATCATCATGTTAACCCGCTGAAAACATACACGAAGCTAAATCGGCCAAAAGACGGCCAAATGATCAATTCTCCGTTGGTAAGCCAAACTTCACCCACGCAGCACCACAGACGCCAAAATTTTGCATACTACGAAACAAAACAGTCGCTCATTTGCACAGTGGTAAACGTAACGAACATTTTGTCAGCTGAAGTTTGTTCGAAATTTATATTTTGCTCGAAGTGCAGCGGCTCGGAAAGAAGAAGAAATAAATGAGCTATATTTTTCAGAGGCTGTCGAAGATCCAAAATCTTTGACCGTGAAAATCTTCGGAAGCGTTTTTCACAGGAAACGATTATCATTCTTCTCATATGTACCACACCACGTTGATTTGTTACAGCATGAATTCGGATGCGTCAAAACCAAAGTGTTTGCGAATAAAAGGGAAACGTTTACACAGCAACCATGAAGAGTTCATGGGCATATTAGGATTCTTATATCTTTCTCATATGCCGTCTCAGCCGGGTCGGGAACACACTATTCTTATCAGATAAGACACTAACTTGCGGTTGGGTTTCGCATCACTCCATGCTCGCCTTTCGATACCAAACCAGCGATGGTGATCGAAAGCTTTTTGAATATCAGAGAAATAAACTTTTTAGTTCCAACGGATGAGAGTTGTTTTGAAACCGACGACTTCCCCAGAACCCAGTCGATCGGCAGACTCCATAAAATTGTCAGCGAGTAGAGAACACGAAAGCCTCGCTTGGATTGTGACAAAAGGAACGGCGACAAAATATTGAGATATAAGGACCCCTCCCTAACGTCTTCAATTGCCTCAGACACACGTGACGAGACCCAACCAGGGTCTCTTCTCTCTTGTTCCAGGGGGCGGGAAGAGGAGAGACCCTGGGAACGAGGTTGCAACAGGGAGAGGAGAATCTATGTGTAGAGATTTGACTTTGATAACTCATCACATACAAGGCATACTGCAGTACCTACCCTCTTGATTGTTTGAACTATATCTGGGTTTTTCTTGATGATATCTGGGTTGATTTCCATCTCTGAGATCTGAGTGATTATTTTTAAACACCTTGGGACATCCTACAGAAAATGAACAGGAAAAAAGTAATAATAGTAATTGAAAAGAGAGGAAAGTGCGAGCTGCTGGATGTGGAGTTATCTCACTCGATAACACATCACTCTGAACAAAGCAATGTCATTAGGATGAGGCCTTTAAATTTTAGTGCGAGTACCAGGTCCAGTATGAGTACGACTTCCAAATTTCAAACCACAGATCCCTCACTCTTCCTTATTGCTTAATAACAGAAAAGGAGATTGCAGAAACAAAACTTATGTACGAAGGGAACGAAGGGATGATGTAAAGCAAGCGAACCAGATTTGAAAAGGCAAACTCATGCTCAATCTCATACTCATATTCAAATCCAAAGGACCCTACTACTACTCCACTCTACAATACTACTGCGATACAGTTAAAAGATTTGTTTCACTCAATGTCAGAAGATGCACTGTTCTACAGAGCAAATAGGTGCCACATATGAATACTGATCAGGCCCTGGGAACAAGTCACTATTTCATAATTATATAATTAATTATGACCACTAATGAAATCACCAATACTTGACAAAACTATTGCAACAACAGTGATGGGAAAAAATCCATAGCATTGTAGCAGTTGCACACTGCTATGTTGTCACTGGTAGGATGTCTAAAAATGGAGGTCAAGATAAAAACCAGATAATCAGAGAGCTTTCACAAGTAAATGTGCTCTCAATTAGGGTTACTAGGTTCTATTTTCTTAGTTTTTATTTTGATTTTTACAACTTAGTTATTTTAATAGTTGGTTCATTTATTCACGTTTCAGATTGTAAAGCGCTATTGGACAGCGATAGAAATAGTGCTCTATAAATAAAGTATTACTATTATTATCATCATGTTTTTTACCTAATGTAATTGTAGGAGGTCGTTTTTCTTTGTGAAAGATGTAATTTTTATTCGAGAGTAATTAATAAACTGTCGTCATCATCATCATTATTATTATTATTATTAGAAGCTATTTTCATTTTATTATTATTATTATTATTATTATTAGTTTAATGTACATTGTATGTTGTGTGAAGTATAGTAACAATAGAACTCAAAGGTTTTTAACTCACAGGACCCTCAACAGTGAGGGACATAACCACTTCGTAATTCATCTTGTCCAGTATCTCCTCCACAGTGGCTGGTGTGGCTAGCAGGGAAGACAAAATATATGATAATCATATATTTGAACTGCAGATTGAAGAATGAAGATATCAATGTTCATTGCAGTTATGAGCACTACTTAAGAAGTAGTGAAAATAAAGCCTGAAAAAAAAACACTAACTCTGCGATACCAGTGCAGTGCTTTACCAACTGCACTAACAAGCCAACTGGGAGCTGGTCATTTTGTTGGTTCATATTATATACCTGTGAGTGATGAATATGTGCAAATGAATATATGAAAATCATATATTTGCACTGCAGATTGATCATTCAAACTTCATTCTTTAACCTGCAGTTCAAATATATGATTATTATATAAGTATTGATTCTCACATATTCATCACTCATGGGTATGAATCCTGTACGACTCCCATACAAGCCTGAATATTTTAAGGCTTTATTTTCACTACTGCTTAAGTAGTGTTCATAACTACAATTATCATTCACGTCTTCAATATTATTTATGATTACACATCTTTAATGGGATTCAAGTACATTGTAGGCAATGGCTCTAAACAGAGAGGTAGTAAGCTGGATCAGCCTGGTCCCCTCCCCCACCCCACCCCCCAGAGATCTTAGGGCATTCTACCCAGGATAGTTTTAAATTGAGCAGGTTCAAAATTAAATTGTCAGCATTCTGAAATCAGTTTAATTTTATTACATTATTGTTACCAACTAGCATACATGTGGCTCTAGCCAATCTGAGGCCATTCTCCCCCAATGGAGTTTGAAACCCTACAGCGCAGGTCATGACTGACCTCAGAAGACTTTATCAAACTTGCAAACTTCAATTGATTATCACCAGAAGCTATGGGAAATCATCTGACATATTCAATATCAATGTAAGTTTGTAAGTCATTCACAACAGTAACAAGCCTTTGGTATCCTCACCCTTTTTTGCAATTTAACAAGCATGTTTAATTCATGCAATACTCACATTTTCTCCTTTCTCTTTTCTTCCTTTCCTTTTCTTTCTGTTTTTCTCGTGCTGCCCTTTCCCTTGCCTTCTCTCTTTGCCTTCTCTCTTTCCCTTTCCTGTCTGGCTCGTAACTTTTCTCTTTCAATTTTCTCCCATTCTTGTTTTTCCTGTTCCTTTTCTTTTTCTTTCTCTTCCTTTCTAGCTCTCTCTCTCTTTTTTTGGTTTGACCAACATTGCAATGCCTGCTAGCCTTCCAGCTGGGCTACCCAGATGGTTGCGAATCAAACCAGTCAGATCTTCATGACTCTGATTGACCACTAGTCTGTAATAATAAAGTTCAAACCCTGTCATATATGGCCGCCATTTTAGTCTAGCAGCTTCCCTGTCAATGACTGGTCACTTGACTGTAATGTTGGAAGGAACATTAAGACATAAACATGAACAAAATAAAAAATGCATCTTCCAGTCAGTGAGTCATGCACACTTGGGTAAAGAAAGTCCAAGGTCTCCAGAAAGGAGTCAGACCTGAGACACTCAGATTTGTAGTCGCGATGCTTTACTGCTGAGCAATGACAGACCAATAGGAGCTAGATGTTCATGTTACAGACATCCTGCATACTGCATGGATAGGAATGTTGATGGGTGGCATATGCGCAAAATAATATACAACACAAAATACACAAAATAAAACACCACTGCAGTGAACTTTGGCCTGAAATACACCATCACAACATACCTTATGTTTAGAGTTCAATTGCTTCTTTTGCTTTGCAGATTTCCCGATCTAAAATCAATAAAAGAGAACTTACATTGAAATGTATACGTTATTCCTTTGTCTTCTAGCCCTAATTATTCATGAATCATGAATATAGGAAACAAAGGGATTTCATTTTGACATAAATATCATTTTGACCTACAAGACATGCGTTACTATTAAGTTGTAAATATTGATTTTTTGACAACTACATGCACATGTCCTGTGCATACATGTACATGTATGTATAATTCAATTTACTTACATCATACTTAACATGTACAGTATACCAGCATAATCTGTTGAAGTATTAAATATGATTTGCAGAAAACCTAAAAGTAAATAGGTACACAAAGGAGTCAGTTTTCAGTTAGGTTAGAACTTTTTTTTTTCTTACTCTCTCTTCCGTTTCTTCTTCATCGCTACTGCTGCTACTGTCACTAACAACTGTGGAGGATTTTCTTCTGTGTTAATTTAGATGCTTCAGCAGATGCCCTCTTTTTGGGAACTGGTTTGTATTCCTACAAAAGTAAAGGCAAATTATTTCCAGTTTTAAAAGGTATACA
>JAEMWC010000467.1:400000-425000 GCA_016490735.1 Pachyseris speciosa
CCAATTTCTTGCATTATAAAATGGCTGTTATAACCTCTCAAATTATGGAATATAACAGGAATCTTTATTTCTTCTGGGTTTACTCTGAGTTTTAGATTACATTCTTGATGGGCAGAGCCTCTGTATTTACCAGTGATATGGCAATGATCTCGAACTCGAATGTCTTTATCAGTGTATTGTTTATTGCAAATGTGGCATTCTATGGCTTTTTGGAATTCCTTCTCATTCTCTTTTGTCATTCTGAGTGGTTTGTTGAATTCCTTTTTCATGATGTTTTTGCAATAATTGACTTCTTCTAACATCTTTTCCATGAATTTGTACACAGCTTTTTCACCTCTGTACACAGTTGCTGGTTTGCTGTATTTTTCATCATAACAACAAACAATCTTGTAGCCATATCCACAGTCTGTGTGTTTTTGGTATGCTTCAGTATATGATTTGTTGTTGTTGGGTTGACAACCAGATATCTTTTCTGTTATGGCCTCAAAGTCAGCATAGATTACAAATGGTACAGGTTGTTGTTTATGGAAGTTGTTGAATTTTAGTGTGTTATCACCTTTTGCTGGCATTTTAATTGCTTGTGTGCCATTAATTTGCAAACAGTTTTCTTTGTGATCTGTTAATACTCTTTCAGAGCTGAAACATTGAAGACAATGCATGCAGAAATGTTTTCTTTCTTTGTGTTTTGTCTGATTGTACATTAACTTGTTGAAATCTTTGATCAACACATAGTGCTTTTTTTCATTTTCTGTTATGAGAAGCAGATTCATGCAATCTTCATATTTTTCTTTTGATACATAAATTGGATATTGATGTTTGTCTTCATAACCGAAAACATTGATGTTGATCTTATTTTGTTTTTCAATCTTGTTACACTGTTTTGTAGTCACTGGGAATTCAATCCCTGCATAATCAAGATTCTTGACATATTCCTTGTCTGATTTTTTGATTCTCTGTGGGTTTTTATCTTGTGGATTCAAGTGTCTGATGTGACACCATCTGAAGCATTCATTATCCTCATTTTTGATATTGATCAAACCCTTGGCACTATTTCTGAGTTCATTTGGTAGTTTTATGTATGAGGAACCCTTCATCGGTTCATATTTCACAACATTGAGATAATGATTGTCAACAGATTCAATTATCCAACCAGAACCTTCAGATACCCATTGAGCTATCTTGTTTAATATTTGGTCTTTTGACACTTCTGGTGATTCAGTTGCTTCCACATTGTTGATAATTGTTTGAGCTAGACTGTTGAAATATGCTGTCTTGTTCTCCATTGCTCCATCTGTTATTTTCGTGAAAGTTACCCTGAGTGTTTCAACGAATTTGAGACCTTTCATTTCATTCAACAATTTTTTGATGTGATACGAAATAGCCTTTCTTGTGTCTTGTAGTTGTTCTAATGGGTCTTTGTCATTTTTGATATTCAATTCAAAAGACTTAGTGTACCCACTCAAAGCTTCATCTAATTGCTCTATCTTTGTCCTAATTGGTGGGACTGGTTTTTTGGCCCTTGGTGCTGGCACAGGTCTGTCCCTGAATTCCAATGGCGGAAGAATTATGTTGTCTTCATAATCTTGAACCATTTGTTTTACGCCCCTTCGAGGTGCAGGCACAGGTTTGACAACCCTTGGTTTTTCTCGATATTTTCAAGTTTCTTCTCAATTTTTTCGAATCTCTCATTCATTTTCAACAGCATGTTGATCAGTTGCGATTTGCTGAATTTTTCCAGAATTTTCTTATCCATATTAAATGTAATATATTATTTTTTTAAATATATTTTAATAATTGTACGCAAAATTTTATTTGAACATTTATTATATTAAGTATATTATAATGAGTAAGATTGAAATTAACGAATGCGTTTACAATATTCACCCCATTTATGATTTGTACGCCTCAGATGCGGATGGAAATATTATAAATATTGTCAAAAAAGTGCCACATGTTGGTAATAAAATTAATTCTGGGTATATGAGATGTCGTGTGAGAAAACATAGCCAAAAAGGTTATAAAAAATATTTGACACATAGGTTTGTCTGGGAATTTCACAACAGCATCATTCCAGAAGGTAAAGTTATCGATCATATCAATGATGTTAAGGATGATAACAGATTGTGTAATCTCCAACTTGTGACACAAAGTGAAAATATCAAGAAATCAGCAAAGAACAGAGATTTTACAAACAATAAAAATACCCGAAAGAATCCAAGATGTGTAAAAGCGACTAACATTGTCACCAAAGAAGTTTTATACTTCAACAGTGTATATTGCTGTTCGAAACACCTATGTGTGAATATGGGTACTGTAAAGAATGTTTGTGATGGAGTTAAATATTATAAATCAAGTACCTCAAAAAAGGATGGTTGTTCATACAAATTTGAGTATGTTAAACAAGTGGATATGCCTGATGATTATTTTAAATCAGCTAATAAAAGACCACAAATGTCTGAAGAAGACAAAAAGAAACACCACGCACAATCGACGAAAAAATGGCAAAATAAAGAGTACAAATGTCCTAGATGTGACAAAATGGTGAAAAATGGTAATAGACAATATCACAACAAAATTTGTGAATAACAGTATTTACAACTGTTTATGTATGTGTTTTAAATGGTTATTTAATGTTTCTGATGATTTGAATTTTCTGAGACATTTTTTGCATTTGATCCTTACTTCATCAAAATAATGGATAATTTCTTTTGGGATTTCATCATAATCATTGCTGACTAACACTTTGAAATTGTTGTTTTTATACTCTTGCAGCATTATTTTTTGATCACCGGATAATCGCCCATTACCTGTTGGGTTTTTGAATTCAGTAGCAAATCCTGAAAACTCTTTATGTAGATTTTGAATTATCAGATCAGGTGAACCTTTTTGATAACCCTTTTCATAAGATCTCAATCTTATATTGCTATTTATTTGGTTTTCACCCAATGAGGCATTTAAAAGTGCTTTTGGATGATAGTTTCTTATATAGTTGACCACTTTTTTGTGTAATTCATACTCTGACTGTATATTAAAAGTTAACATTTTGAAAGGTTTGTGGTTATATTCATACCGTCCAGTTTTTCTGATTGATGGTAAAACCTCTTTTGTGACCCATCGTTTGAATTCCTTTGCTTTGTCCATGCCAGATCTGAAAATTAGGCTGTACAGTCCAGATTCATTTATGTAAATTACGTGGTCATTTTTTGGGGGGGGGGCACGGCCCGTTCCCCCTATATTTGAGGTTGTTTAAAGTGATTTTATCTTCAGAATCAACATGATCACGAATAGCTTTGCGAGTGTTTTTATACTTTAATATTTTAGCAACAGTCTTGGCTTTGAACCATATGTCATCATCCTTCTTGATGATATCTAGTTTAGTTTCTTCATAAATAAAAATTTCAGTCATACTATATTATTCCATTAGAAAATTAAATAACCAGAAACAATCATATTTTTGGCTACATAATAGCAAATAACAGTATATACTGTATCGTTTGATATAATATATGTTAGATAATATTCTTTAAATCCTTCATTGGTATCCAACTGTTAAATTCATCACTATATCCCTTCCACTTCACCAAAGCTTGTTTCTTCTTGTAATCTCTGCGAATGACTTTATCAATACGGAAAACATCCTGTCTGGCTTTTAATAATTCAGGTTCATAAAAACTCCCTTGAATATCTTCACCTCTGAGATCCTTTATTTTGTATGTTATTGGATTAGTGTATTGTATTTTATCAACTGTGAACACTTCTTCTGTCCAGTTTGGTGTATAGCCCTTGTCGAACACATTCCGTTTATACTAAGATATTCGGACCTTGTCACTAACCTTGAATTTTGGTTTCTGTTTTAATGTTTCTATATCACCATATAAATTGAAATACACTATTCCTTCATTCTTTTTCTTTGAAGCCTCTGTAGGTGTCATTTGTCATGTTTTGTGTTGTTGTATTCTTTCACTAATTTTGGTTGCATATCGAGATACATTGTATTGCCTTGAATTGTGAACTGCTTCCACATTTTGGACTTGATTGTTCGATTCCATCTTTCAACCACTGAGGACTTTTCTTCATTCTCGGTGGAGTACATGTGTATCTCATTTTTCTCTAGCAAGTCCTTCAAGTGTTTGTTATAGAACTCTTTACCCTTATCGACCCATAGATATTGTGGTTTTCTATCTCTGAAGATGGTTTTGAATGCTTCAGTTACAGTTTCACCCTTTTTATCCTTCAGAGGAACAATCCAACCATATTTGCTGAAGACATCAATAACCATAAGAAGATATCGATAACCTTTATTCCATTTACTAAACTGTTGCATTTCAACTAGATCACTTGCCCATATTTCATCAATTTTATTTACAATCACACGCCGCCGAGTGAAATTGCGTTTTATGGGTGTATGTAATTCATCTGCTAATTTTTCTTGCCAGTTTTCTTCACTCGACGGCTTTTTCCGTTTTTTGAAACACCAAGACCAAGTTTCTCCTTTGTTGCAATTGCATTACGAGCCAACCAATGACCCCATTGTCTTTCATCATACGGTACGTTATCTAAAGCTTTGACCATTTTTCGGTCTGCTTCATTTTTACATTTCCTGTCGTCTTTACAAACGGAGTAATCAACATCATGCTGCATGGCGATTGCATCTGTTCTTCCAGTTGGCAGCTGATATATCTCAAGTATTTCACCAGTTGTTGGATGGTGTTTAAGCTGCTTATGAAGAGGATTGTATGGACCTGTGTAATTATGACCAGGCAAAGTCAAACCTGATTTTGGTTTAGGAAGCTTACCAATAGCTTTATGAATATCGATAGCACCACCCAATCCTCTGCCGTATCCCTTCCATTTTATCCAAGAGCCATAGCTTCGTGTTCTTCCTTTCTTTTTGTACTCTGCGTACTGGCTCTTATAGTTGGCTACCATTCTTCTCCCCTCATCAGGTGTAACTTCAGGCCCTTTGAAAAGATTGGGGTTTGAAATAACATCCCAAGCCTTTTTGAAATCAACGAAAGGGAAAGGAATGGGAATACCACTTCCATAATCCAATCCCTTGATGTCTGTTTTGTAATGAATGTTTGGTCGCACTTTTGTTGAGAGTTGATTTAAAGCTTCTGTCCCAACCTTTTGTAAAATGGGAGTTGCTTTTTATATGCCATAGTCAATCGCACGCCGCTGAAGTTTTGGATTTCTCATTTCTTCAGAAGTATAATATCTCCCCATTTCAGCACCCTTCTTCGCTAAAAAAGGGACTCCATGTTCCAAGAATCCTGTAAGTGCCATATCTGCGGCTGAATCTAGTATGCCCGCCCCTTCAGACGGGCCAATCAGTTTCTCCGTCTCTTGATGAATTTAGTCTTTGTTATCCCACATTCAGCGCATTTGCATTTCATCATTGTTCGACCATTTTTTGTCTTTTCATATCTTTCACTTCCTGGTACACATTCAGTTACTTTCTTCTGTTTAACACAATATGATTTTACCATTTATACATATTATTTAGATATTTTCGAAGTAGTCTATGATGAATCTGTGATTGACACTCGCATCTGTTGAACTGAATTTGGAATTGTGTATTGTATCCAGAATCGATCTGCCTTTTTGTCTCTCGAGAAGATAGTACAAACACCAATATCCACACAAGACTGAATCCCTTTCTTGTATCTCATCACCAGAGTATTCAAGTTGTTTACCGCTTGTAGCCATATATATTTGAACTTCTGTTGGCATCATCAATCCGAATGAGTCGAAGTATTCACAGTATGTGTCCATATTATACCCAATGAGTGCCAGGTCCAATCCGACTGTCAAGATTTACTATTCCACATTCTTTGTTTTTGATTTGTCTTGGCAGAGAATCCCGACTAAAAACTCCTCTAAAATGTTTAATGTTAAGAAATTTCACCCAATTCAACAAATCAAAGTTTGATAATGGTTTATTGATGAATTTTAGAGTATTGTCCCCAGTATAGGGATTGAATTGAAGGGACTGTTTTTTCCCAACAGAAGTCCTTTTCCTGAGGTCTTTTTTTTTTTTTCATTCCAAAACCGATTGGGTTATCCCATGTACCAACAACTGGGGGTGATCTCCATTGAATCAAATCATGTTTTCCACCACTTTTATTTTTTGTAATGGCATCTGGAACGTGAACTGGTAATGACCGTCTCGGACGACTGTGTTCAACATGCAAACCCTTCCCTGTTAATTTTCTAATTGCTTCTATGGCTAAAGGAATTCCAATACTTGCCAAAAGTGTTCCAAGAAAACCACCAGACTGAGTTTTTGTTGGTTTGATAGCAAGTTGTCCACCAGACTGCATCGCATTGACAAGATCAGCCATTTGTCTCACATTTAACAAATTTTTATAATTCAATAGTTGGGACAAGTTTTGATTGGGAATAATGAATCCTCCTTTTTGTTTCTTTCCAAATAATTTATCAACACCAAGACTTGCCAATGAAGAAAGAGCACCTGTAGCCAATGCTGGAGCCGCTTTTGATGCTGCCTTAGCTGCATATGGCAATAGTTTTGTTCCAAGTGAAAAAAGACTTGACCAAAGAGAACCTCCATGTACAACTGCTTTTCTGATTTGTGATTTTGATATACTGATGTCTGAACCTTTTCCCAATCTTTTTGATTTCATCAGTTTGTTGATTTGTCTTTTTGTCAACATAAGTTGATCATTGCCTGATAATTCACTATGCGATAACCTCAATGTTACAGCTGAATTTGTTCTATAAGCTTTTGCAAGCTTTTCTTTCTGACCTTGTGAAAGTTTCACTCCATGAGGATGATAAGTAGTCATATAATATATGTTTATACTAAATTGTATTTAATATAAATAATGGTTTAATTTATTTAATTATTTATTTAATTTATTTAATTTATTTAATTTAATTAATTTAATTAATTCATTTAATTTATTTAATTATTTTGATTTTTATTAATTATTTTAATTATTCCAATTATTTGATTATTTAATTAGAAACAATTACATGGATCTCAGAATAAGTTTACCATCAGTCTTTCTCATTTCAACATCCTGCTCGTACAGAACCAATGCATACACACTGTAATCAGCGTTTGTTCCCGCACTCAAAGTGTATTTGAAAGTCAGTTTCGTCATTCCGTCTTTTATATCCTGTTTCTGTTTTGTCAAATCGAAATAAATGAATGGAAATAGTGAACTGAAGTTATCTCTGTTAATCAAGGTGCTATCACTGAAGTCGTTGATGGCTTGAACGTATCTCATGAATGCATCTCTGAATACTCTTGAAGGTTCAGTTGAGGGTTTGTAATGAACCTCTGGATAGTCGTTTCCATTTCCAACTTCAAGATAGCAATTCGTCATTGTTCGGTTATTTGCAACTGAAAATGTATTATAGAGAAATTTATTGGCTGTCTGAGACTCATCATTGGCATCATTAATAATGAATACGAATACATGCCTTGGTTTGTTTATTCCCGTTGAAATACGGAAATTGGCTGTCTGTTGTCTTGTTGAATTACCTCTCTCAATCATTTCTCTCAGATAGGTCCACTTTCTTGTATCAAGATATTTGCTCATGTATAGTTTCTTACCTTCAGCATTAAAAACAATGCGAGGAACAATTAGCTGAAATTTGGTGATTACTGCACGACATTCATCAACAGCCTGCCAAATAAAATTTGCATCACTTTCATGTGTTACGTTTACCTCTGCTTTCGAGTTAGGCAAAAGTTCATCCCAAAGGCTCTTGACAAATCCTAATCTATTCAATGATATTTCTACATTAACAGTTCCATTTGCACCATTCAATTTCGCTTTACGAGATGCGAATCCTTTGTTGTAATTAGCTTGAGCCACTCTGTCTTCAGCATGTCTGTTGGTGTCAAGATAGAATAACTCATTTGTTCCTTGACTTGAAGCATAACCTTGTGAATATTCAAGCAAAGACTTGATATTTATAGCTTGGTTAACATCTCGGCATTCATAAACATCAACACCGTTTATTTTTATATTTATGGTGTTAATAATAGAGTAAGCTGAATTTACAATACCGTTTCGATCATCAGCAGCAATATCAGCTCCATCTGCAAGCTTCTTTACAATTAAATCCATATTGAAACGAGCATTGAACCAATCGAAAGGTGTTGTTTCTCCACTGTTATCAACAACGAAGCGGTGACCTGTTTTCTTCTGATGAGCATTGTTTGCAACAACGGTGTTTAATGCTGTCTCGAGTTCGAAGACCACATCTTCATATCGTTCGATATATTTTGAGTTACGATAGTTTGACATATATTATTGGGTTAGATAAAAGTTATTTAATTCACTTAATTTTACGTGGTCTACCTCTCTTTCTTTTGATATCACCCCCACTTTTAATCTCACCCACACTCACGCTCCCACTCTTTCTCTTGCTTAAAAGTTCTATTATTTTATCACCAGCTTTTTTGCCAGCGTGTTCACCAATTGTTGTAGCTGCTTTTTCAGCTGCTTTTTTTCCAGCTGTTTTGATAATGTCAGTCAGGACACCTTCACCATATTGTTCATATTTATTGTATTCAAACCGTTTCATATACTATTAGGTTTTATAGTTATGTCCCTCTCAAGAATATCTCAATATACCAATCTATCCCGTTCAAATCGATTGGAGCTCCAGAAGAGTCAGTGACATAAAAATGTATTGAGCTGATTGTATGTGTTGAGACAGGATTCCATGAAAGAAAACGAGGTTTATAAGTGAAAGGTAAACTTCTGACAAGTTCTGTGACTGGAATAACAGCAATTGTAGATGTACTATTTCCATCGACTATGCTATCTATCACCTTATCACAATTAATATAAACTTCATCTACTCCGCGTGTTATATCTGGCAAGTTTGTTCCATATTCCGTGGCTGAAACTAATTTTGAATCGAAACCGATAAGTTTTCTGAATTCAAGATCTCTCAGATCCACTCGATAGTTTTCATCAAGTTCAATCAGAATACGATATGTTGATAAAACGAAAAATATATTGACACCGTACTTCTTTTTGGCATCATCCGGGTCATCAACAACCAAATGGTTGTTTTTTCTCATATACTCGTGAATGTAACTGTTGATGTCATCATATGAGTACATTCCATCAACAAAAGTTATTGTTTCCCAGTTTACACCTTTGTCATGGCTATATTTAATTTGATTATTCCCAAAAGATTCTCTGATGTTATACCAGCTGTATGTCATATTAACACTCTTCACAGCCATTTCATATTTCATATCATTTGATAATATGATAGGAGTATTGAATCTTTTTGTGAAATCATGACTCAGGCTGACACCAACTTTGTCTCTGTTTTTACTGTTGAATCGTAATGAAATTTCTGTCATATACTATTAGATTAGATATTTGGTTATTATTTTATTGAGCTCCTTGTTTGAAACAATACCCAGTGTGCTTAATACATGCAATATATTTACAAACTCATCTCTTACACCTGTACTATTATTACCAGCAAAAATAGACCCACCAAGTAACTGGAGTCGTGAAAGCAAGTCACCAATATTATTATAATAAACAACACCAGCTCCAATTTGTTTTCTCTTTCTAATACCTTTACCAATTGTTTTTGAGCCTTCTTCAATAAGATCAATTCTTTTTCGGTACTTTTGCATCAATTTAATGTCTTGAGTCAATTCATATATTCTTCCTTTATTATTATCCCTCTCCTTTTTGGTTTTTGATAGTACTCCTTTTTGACGTCCAAGTTCTTTGGTTAATTTACCAATTTTTGCATCATAGTCATTAATATTTATTGTTCCATCCACGTATGAATCAAGTATTTCTGATGGAGGAGGTAACTTATATTTCATCAATGTTTGAATCTCATCTAGTGTGAAACCCTTATCAAGATTTGACTTATAAGGTGATTTTATATCAGACATCATTTCTGGTTCATAATCAATTGGTAATTTTGTTGTTTCCGTTGGTTCCGATGCAGGTAATGTGTTTAAAAGCATAAGATCTTCAAATCCACTTGTCAATGCTTTTTGATTCTTTTTCAACTGTTCAATAACTTCATCCTGTTTTTTGTCGACACTTTCTTTCACACTCTTCTGAGCATCAATTGAAGGTTTGAATAATTCTGATGTTTCATCATATGCATCCTGTTTTCTGTTTTCATAAGTCTTGATAACCTGACGAACTTCTCTCGTCCTATTTCCAGCTTCAATTCCACTTTTAAGAAGCTTTTTCATACGCTCTATATCCATATACAATTGTGTTAGACTAATCTAAACTATTTACATATGGAAATTCCAAATTATGATATTATTCAGAATTCAAACAAGTCTTTTAGACAGTTGTATCCATATATGCCAAAAGATACATTTAGAATGTTATTGGCTGGAAATTCTGGATCCGGAAAGACAACACTGTTTTTGCACTTGATTATGGAACCGTTAGTCTATTATGATCAAATACATTTGTATGCTAAAAACTTGGATCAAGAAAAATATAAATATTTGCGACAAGTGATGGATGGAATAAGCAAACAAGTTGGTTACCCTGTTTTAATTTGTAGTCAAGATGAAATTTTACCTGTTGAACAAATTCAAGACAATGAATTGCAGCGGTTGGTTGTGTTTGATGATTTCGTGACGGATAAAAAACAAGATCAAATCATCAGCTATTTCATTCAAGGTCGCCACAAAAATTGTTCAGTACTATACCTAACACAGTCGTTCTATGGATGTCCAAAATCTGTTAGGCGCAATTGTAGCCACTTCTGCCTTTATGATTTTCCATCTACAAGAGAGAGAAACTTTATCTCCCAAGAACTTGGAATCGATAAGCAAAAGTATATCGAAGCAACTAAAAAACCATATTCTTTCTGTTATGTTGACAAGCCAATGAAAGCAGTGAAGAGAAACTTTTATTGCGTTATCTAATCTATTATTATATGGGTATATTCAATTTTTCACCAAATCAAGACAATACAGAAACTGGAGGAAGAGGTCCGGCTGGTCCAACTGGTCCAATTGGTCCAAAAGGTGATAAAGGTGACAGAGGTCTGATTGGTCCCAAAGGTGATAAAGGTGATAATGGAAATGGATTTAGATTGACCCAAAATGGGAATTATGATATCGAAAACAAAAAATTGACTAATGTAGCAGCACCAACTGCAAACAATGATACAGCCACAAAGGGGTATGTTGATAATAAAACAGCTGATTTCCTTAATATAAACACAGGTGGTGTAATTTTTGCACCTGTCAGCATGAATAGAAATGATCTAATTGGCATACCAGATAACCCAAGATTCGGTTATTCAGCTGTAAATAGAAACTATGTGAACAATAATTTTTGAAACTAAATGGAAGCGTTGCGATGACTTCTGATTTGAATCTTGGAGGTAACAAATTGACTAATGTAGCAGCACCAACTGCAAACAATGATACAGCAACGAAGAGGTATGTTGATGACCTTGTTTTTTCAGCATCAGGTTCTCAACGCAACCCATTTGCCTTTTTGTTAAAAGCCAAATCCAAGTCTTCTGCAGTTCAAGGTGTGGAAAACCTTCAAATTGAGAATTTTGACAAATCACCTTATCACATAAATAAGTCATCATTGTCTTTTTTCATTAAACGAAGTGGCAACTTCACATCCAAAATTCGTTTTGATGTTTCATCTTTGGGCAACGGTCAGTACACTTTTGTTGTTGAGTTTTACTCACCCTCAAACCCTCAAAATGCAGCAATTGATTTATTCCTTCCAACTGTAAATATACGAGATGCGGGCCAACCGTTTCAAAAGCCTTTTCCCCAAACTCCACATGTTGATGGTTACATGAAGAAGCTTTTCCAGATAGAAAAAACAGGCAGCGGTCAATCGGCAATACAGGTGGAACTTTCCAGCACAGCTCCTGCGTCTAACACCAAAACACATATCATTGTTTATGGAGCCTTTGGCTTTCATACCAATTTGTCTTACTTTGTCCATGACCCAGCTTATGAAATTGAAAACGGCAATGTTGCGTTTGGTGGTAATGTTGATATGAAATTAAACAAAATCCTCAACCTGCAGGATACCCCCTCAAACCCACAAGACGCTGTAAACAAATCTTACGTTGACACACAAATTGCTGGAATTGATGTTTCACAATTTCTTAAAAGAGATGGAAGTGTTATAATGACCGGCAATCAGGATTTTGGGGGTTCATTATTACGGGCCACGGTATTGGAACTGACCCAGCTGATCTTGTGAGTAAATCTTATATTGACACTAATCTCGCATCTAAAAGCAGTATCGGTCAAACTCTACTTCGAGATGGAACACAAGAAATGACTGCTAATTTAAATATAGGAGGTTACAAATTGATCAACAGTGCAACACCAACAGTTAATTCTGATACAGCAACGAAGGGGTACGTTGACAATAAAACTAAAGATATTATTGGATTTACATCTGATGGAAGTTATGATTTTTTAAACAAACACTTGGAGAATGTTGGCCAGATCCATGCTTCAGGCTATATTGACTTACATAATAATAAAATTATAAATGTTGGGGTTCCAACCGCTGACAAAGATGTTGCCAACAAAATTTATGTTGACCAAGCCCCTTTTCTTAAACGTTCTGGCGGGCAAATGGCAGGTGATATTGACATGCACAACAACACGCTAGCAAACTTAAAAGACCCTGTGGATCCAACCAGTGGGGCAAACAAAAAATATGTTGACAAAAGTCATATTTCATCTGCTTCTCATCCAAAGAATGCTTTCAAATATTTGATGAATGATATCGATGAAGTCAGTACTGAATATGGCTCGAAAGTTAATGGATATGTCAATTTACCTCGTTCACCACATATGATTTCAAAAAAGGTTATTGATGTAGACTTGAATAAAGAAGCTAATCATATTTTCAGAGCTAGAATTGGATTTAATATGTACACAATAAAAGATGGAAAATACACTTTTGTTCTCGAATGGCTATTTCCTGATTATGAAGGAATGAATCTCAGTAGTGTAACATTCAATGCAACTGGTGGAATCACAATTCATAGAACTGTGGGGAGAAAACTTGACAACAGAAATGAAGATCATTCGAGATATTTATTATGGATTGAAAAACCTTCAGTAAGTTCACCACCTGAATATTTATATTGTACGATTCATATTAATGCTAACCCAACTTATCCCAATAAGTACAAAGTTCCTTGTGTTGTATATGGTATTGATGGTGAAGCAGCAGACGTTCCATCAAGTGTTTACGACTTCACTGAAGCTTACAAAATCGTGAATGAAAAAATACAATTACAAACTGATTTAGATTTGAATGGACATGCTTTGATTAATAATTCATCAAACTTATTTGACGGTCAAAATGGTGAATTGACAATGCTAAATGATATTAATATGAATAGCTTTCTAATTAAAGAAGCAAAATTAGGTGGTGATTTAAATTTAAATGGCTATAGAATTCATAACGGTGGTTTAAATCTTTTTCGTTCAAGCGTTACAGGTGTAATCATGGAAACGGCTTTCGATTTGGGTGGATTCGCTCTTTACAGGCCGAAATTAGGAGGTGATCTAAATTTGAATGGGAATGGAATAATTGGTCAAATACAATATTTAAATTGCTTTGTTGAAGCCAGTCAAGGACATAACAAGAATATTTTAAAGCCCGTGTTAATTAATGGCTCTGAATATTTAGTCATTCATAATAATAACTTTTATATTAAGAAAATGTATATTATACAAGGAACGAAGCCGGGGATATTTTATTTCAAGACAAAAGCTGAAGGTGCTGGGTTATTGCCATTTTCAGCAACAATTTTCGAATATAGAATTCCTTCTATGAGTAGAAACATAAGAACAGTTACAGTCAATAAATCATTATCCAAAGGTTATTTAATAATTGATTATTCACATCCTAATACAGGTGCTTTCGATACAACATTCACACTTGAAGTGATTATGAATTAATCTAAATTAATATTATATGGGTATATTTAACCACACAATAGAACATATAAATGTGAAAAGTAAAGATGGAACTGGATTTAAATTAACAAACGATGGGAACTATGATCTTGAAAACAAACGTTTGACAAATGTAAAACCCGGCGATGATGTTAATCATGTCGTTATTAAATCACAAGTTTCTGATATTGTCAGAGATAGTTTTTTAGATTTATGGGTTTCTGAATATATTAGATTATACTCAAAATGTGTTTATCAAATCGACAGAGCGAATAATAATTTTGTAGATATGAATGCAGACAGAAAAGTTGAAACATTATATGATCTCTCAAATGAAGAAAATAATGCAACTCAAACAACTTTAAATTTAAGACCCACTGTTTGTACCAAGGCTGAGAAACATAATGGACGTTATTTTTTTAAAGTTTAATGGATCACAGAGAATGATAAGTCAAATCAATTTAAATAATAATGTTGTTAATATTTACATTGTTTATAAATTAAATTCAAATACAGGTGGAAATCCATGGAAAAATGGTCTTTTTGGTCATGATAATGGAGGTTATGATAAGTTTGTCAGCTATTACAATGGTTCATATTTAGTTATAAGTGGTGTTGATCAATCAAATTGTGTATATTTTGGTCCAACAGCATCTATACAAAATTTCACAAAATTAGCAGATTATTCCGTAAATGATTTAGGTCAAATTAATGTCTGGCATTGTTTATCTGTTCATTGGGATAATTTATCTTCTCCAAATACAGAAAAAAGTAAAATCTATTGGAATAAAAAACATATAGGAAGTTTTACATCTGCTAATAGAACTGGTAGTCAACAAATGACTTTTGGTGATTTAAATCCAAATTCCATTGCACCTTTAGACGGTTGTATCAGTTTTTTCTGTGTATACTTAGATTTCATATCAGATGAAAAAACAATTTTAGATCATCATCAAATTTTAATGCAACGATATAATATATGATAGAAGACATAATTAAATACGTTAGCTATCTTTTTAATAAAACCAAACAACAACATATTCATATTGATGACACAATATTGAAATCATGCCTAGTATACCAATTTTTGTATTTCAAGCATTTCAAAAGAATACTTCCAATTAACAACATTTTATATATTCATAATGATATAGGACTTATTGGTCCAGGAAATGGTTGTATCACACGATTTTTTGAAAGAACACTTGGTTGGATTCATGTATTACACTCACATAGCATACTTCATGATGCTTTTGGTCGATTCTATAATCGTTATTCATTAGACCGAGGGTACACATATATCGCACCCAAGAACCTTACACCAAAATGGATGAAAAGATCCCCATTATGTGGTCAAATCTCTGGATTAATTTATTGTATTTGCAAAAGAATAATAATATAAATGATATATATGATAAAACGTCGAAAAAGCATATTCAACTGGAACCATATTTCAGCCAAACTTTCAAAAGAACAAGTTGATGAATTAAAATCTTATTATAAAACATACCATAGAAAGTGTTGGGCGTACAAGCAAGCCATGAAAAAGTTCAAAAAAATAAAGTTACTTGGTAATTCACTTTCTATCATCTTTGCATCTGGAGGTTTGGCGGCTTCTGTTGCTACAGGAGGTGTAGCTCTTGTTGCAATTTCAACATCTGCTGTTTTGATACAAGCATGGATGAAACATAAAAATCTCGATTTGAAAATACAACAATGTGTGTATGCATTTCAAACATACCAACATCTGTTAAATTCCATCAAAAATATGTTAAGATCTGGAGATTACGATTCAAATCATTTACAGATAACCATGACCCAAACTGACAATTTTATCTGTGATAACAGTCCAATAGTCGACAAGTTTTTAACGAAATACAACAAATTTTTTACTTCTGAACAATAGATTTGATTTTATCGAATATCAATAACATGATTTCAACCCAATATTTATTATAAATTTTGAGTGTTCTTTTCGAATTAGTAATTATTATTTTCTCATAAGGAAGACCAAGCATTAAAAATATTTGCTTAAGGACAAATTTCGTACTTATCATCCTTTTACGATTCTTATTCACTAAAGGAAGGACTGTGTCTATCTCTTCGAATATTTTTAATATTTTACCACTATCTTTTAGAGAAATTTGAAATCCATTCTTACAACATATACTATTTATCACATTTTCAATGTGGTACTTCCGATGATATACAGATTTTCGTTGTATTTTATACATATTCTCATAAAAGTCAACGTACTCTTTACAATAATCATAACCATGGACGGAACCACAATTTATACAAACATTTTCACGATCATCGTTAAACATTTCCTGATTACTACAGCATGACACAACCACACGACTAACAACTTCTACCAATTGCTGATCACAAAATGGACATGTCAACTCTCCCATATTGTGAATTACTGAATTACAACTCATTCTATACTATTATTTGAGATATTATTTTTATGACTCATTTCCTGTTTTTCCGAGAAAGTCATGCATTTTAAAAAAGAACAACTATAGATTTCATTGAAGTGAACCATCATGTGTAAAAATGAGCTGGTACCCCCAAGTACTATACTACTTCCGGTCGCAGTTAAAACCCCCCTCAAATTTTGTCTATCTTTTTGGTTTTTCGCCTTTTTTCTTTTATGTGATTAAAAAAATATAATTCAGAGCATTTTTACCATAAAAAGCATTAAACGTTATTGCAATTAGCGTTATTCTAAATGTATGTTAAAATAAGATTTAGACTGGGTATCCTGTGTTCTCAGATTGATAAGTGTTTCTCATGGGTAGGTAAAATGTCACACTCACACTCAAGAGACTTCAGTCAAACTCAACTTCCTCTTCATCCAGGTCTACATGGATGTCCTCTTCTTCATCTGACCGGTTAGAACAAGTTGTTAGGCGGCAAAGGTCGGAGCACTTTAACCCATTTCGAATGCAGTCACATGAATCATCATTACAGGCCTTCTTGCACATACATGATATAAGCTATATTACAGCTGTTGGTGCCGGGAGTCCACTCATCCAATCTATCACCAATCTCTCTTGAGCTCCGTCATTTACAAGAGACCAGCCATGACCAACTGGAGATGGAACGTCATTGTTTCGTAGAGAATTTCTCCATATCGCCGCTTGATAGTTGGCTCGCCGGCAATGCTTATACAAGCTGTCTTGGCATGGAAGCAGCTGATGGGATTCCACTTCACCTGAATGAATATGTATAAATATCATAGGTATGGTACTTAAAAGGTACTTATATTTATCGCTGAATTTATTCTTTGTCATTGTGGTCTAATTTCTTAATATCATGCAGATAGCTAGGTTTCTCCGATTAGCGACCTTCATATGATACTTTAATAAAGTTTATAATAATAATAATAATAATAATAATAATAATAACAACAACAATAATTATTATTATTATTACCTTTCTTTGCACAGAAGACCGAATATCTGCATTGATTCACGTCTGAGATACCGTTCTTTGCGCCATAGATATCACAGACAAATGCCTCTAACTGCATCAAAAGATCTTCAGACATCAACCAGCTTTCTCCAAGTTGCTGGAATGTGCGATAGTATTCCTTTTTACTCAGTAACTTCTTCAGGGGCTTCACTTTCCCAATCCCTGCAAAGGCACTCACTGCATCACAATCCGTAAATACGTGCAAACCTGGTAGTGCTTTGCATGCATTTTGGCCAATAACGTGGGCTATTTTTCCACATACCGAGCGTTCAGTTGAGAAACACAACGCTGATAAATCGGTACATCAATGGAAAATGAAAACGCAAGGCACAGGATTCTAACGTCTGTGTCTTCTGAGGATACAATGGTTGACTTATATCGCTGCTCATTTGCTGCATGTTGCGCGTGCAGGAGAAGTCGTGTATCAGCCTCCTCTTGTTCAGATCTTAGCTCTTCTTCTTCCTCTATTCTTTCGGCAGTGATCTTATAGCATCGGTTTCCACATGTTACATGCAGCTCCTTGTCTTCCAGTCTCTTGCGATTTGGTGTTTTTTGCCAGTGTTCCACAACAAACCTGACAAGACTTGTTTTGTTGTCACCATTGCGTAAAAAATCCTTGAATTGCTTGGCCTTCTGGCCAGCCGCAAGGTTCTTGAAAGTTATTGCATCACTTTCACCTCTGAGTTCTCTCTCTGCTGATTTAATGGAAATGTCTCTGTACACGTCAAATACCACATCCACTCTGTTGCTACCCTCTCCCTCAAGCAACACTCTAGATAGAATCTTGTCTGCGATCTCACCAAATGTGAGATAATCTACCTTCAGCTTTTGTACCAGAGCCATGCCATCTATTAGGTAAGCAGACGGCCGTGTTACCTCTGCCGTTGGCTGTATCAATTTCTCTAATTCTTTGCCAAGTTGTGCCTTATTAGTCTTGCGGGGAAAGCCATTGTTGCAGGCCAGGGAAGCAGGAAGAGGGCCTAATGGGTGTCTTTAACACATCTTGTATTTGCAGATTACGGCTTTCAGCAATTACGATCATCCGCGCAAACAAATTTCGATCAGCGCGCAGAACAGTTTCTGTGTCTTTACCCTTTGCCACTGTCTTGGTCTTCGATAAGGCACTGAAGGTTTTCAGCTTTTGCTTCTTCAATTTGTCATTGACCCTTACCTTTGGGAGCTGTGATTCGAGAAGGGTCTTCTTGAAATCAGCGTAGGCTGCCTCTCCAACTTTATAGGCGGTCGCAAGGTCCTCTGCTATAGCAGTAGTGGCAACAGCTCCTGTTGAGATGCTGGAGAGCTGCACATGACCTGCAAATGGATCTGTCCAGTTCTTGATTAAATCAACCATTGCGGCAACATCTTTCTCATCTTGGGCAATGCGAGATGAGTGAAGGTCAGCATGGCCGTGCTTCCCTTTGGCATAGCCGACCATTTCGCGCAAACTGCGCAGGAACAAAGTTCTAAATTCTGCCGTCAAGTAGTACCTTTGCACGCCTCCAGGTTTCAAACTAAAGCCCTTGGTACCCCCAGGTGTTTGGGTATCTTTATTTACGGTTTCTTCAAGAGTCTGGTCAACGGGAAATCTTCCAAATGTATTGTCGTTGCTCAACTGAACTGCAAATCTACCGTTTCTCATGAACTGTGTACCTCAGGGTGCTCATCTGGTAGGCTTGTCATATCGCTGTAATAAGCTGACATGTATCTTGCGTAGTTGATAGCATCGTAGGAAAAGCACCATGGGAGCATCTGGCGGACACAGGAGAGATGGAGTTCCCAATTACCTTCTCTAGAGGCATAAAGAAGTAGCTCGATCATGTCTATATAGGACATCCAGAATGCTGAAAGGGGGCCATTGGTATTCCGGAGATGAAGAGTGTCTTCAGCAAAAAGGTCAGAAAAACGCTGGAAAACTCGGCTCTTGAAAACCTCATCGTGTCTTTCTTTACACAGTTCATCAGCTAGGGTACCAATTTCATCAAGACATGTTTGTACTTGACGACTGTCCGCTGGGTGTGACTCGTTAAACCAAGGATAAAATGCTTCCAATGCCACCCTCATGAATGCTTCGTAAGCCAGTTTGTGCACACGAACACCCCTGTTATAGTTTCGGCCCTCCAGAACTGCAGACACGGAGCCCTCAGCCACTACCGCAGCTTCAATGAATAAGTCCTTTAGACCAGCATGCTGGAACCTTTTACCGATGATAGAGATTAATGTACCAATGGTATGAAAAGTTCCAAGACGTAGAACTATGGGCTTGAACTTCTCATACTCCTTGCACTTCACCTCAAACGCCTTGGCATAGATGGCCTGATCGAAAACACATATGATGCCTTTGAGATGGAGCGAGCGCTTGATAGTGAGTGATCGGTTCAGGGCTTCGTTGACAGTGGAAACATCAGTGGCTGGTGCATTAATGGTCGGCAAATAGCCTACATTATTGGGAATGATGGCGTCTTAGTCGTGAACCGTGATGTTAAACCCAGTCCGACTGCTGACCTTTCGTTGATGGGCTGCAAAATGTAGACGAGCAAGGATAAACAGCAGATTCTTCTTTGTAAATTCTTTAAGAATTGTTTCGCCGTCAACATCCCTCACTTTTCTTGGCGGGGGCCCAACTCGCTTGCCAACATTGTAGATTGGGAGACGCTCTTCTGGAGCAGAGAAGGATCTTTTCTTTGTCTTTTCCACCTTGGGGACCACTATTTTCTGATCAGGGCCGTAAGTAACAGGCTGAACGGCGATACCATTAACACGACGCGATGTCCCACCTCCGGACAGGGTTCCTTCGAGCCTATCAATGTTGTCAAAGGCGAGGACAGTATTTGTACCTGGGTATATGTTGCTTGGAGAGGGACGCCATCTTCAGGTGTCATGGCAAGCTTTTGTAGGCACAGGGCTGTATCAACCTCTTCGAGTTGAGAATATGATATACCGTGCCCAAGACGGTTTAGAATCTGTATAAGCTCAACATTACCTGAAATAGATAGAAAGTTTAACCGTGAATAAATTGCAGCCACTTGTAAAAACATTTATAACAATGTTTATAAGAATGAAATACCTGTTAGCGATTTGACTGCCGAGGGTAACAGAATGTGTTTTGCAGGCTTGTATCGACCACGAGTTATACCAAACATAAGGTCTTGGCCAAAAGAACTACAAAGCCAGGTCACGCGTTCACCGAGCTCTTGATCATCGCCACCCAGAACGTACTGAAGAAAGGTTGTCACTATAGTTGGAGCGCCACTGTTTTCTCGGGTGATATTGGAGGGATCTGGAGGCCACTCTTGTTAAGCGCAGTGTTGCTTTACAGACTGCCTAATCTCACTAGCAACGTCTTTTAAACTTTCGCCAGTGTGTGAACGAGAGGCCCTTAAAACGTTTCTTCCTTTTGTAGGCGATGATTTAATAAGACTAGCTGATCCCGTGCGAGGCTATCTGGGTAATAAAAATGATAATAATAATAATAATAATAATAATAATAATAATAATAATAACTTTATTTGTATAGCGGTATATACAAAAGCTCTATATCGCTTTACAATCATAACTAACTAACAATAGCACTAAAACAAAAAGTCAATTGAAAGCAAGTCTAAAAAGATAAGTTTTCAATCTAGATTTAAAAACATCGACTGATCGACTTAATTCAATGTCTAAAGGAATATCATTCCAGTGCTTTGGGGCAGCGACCGAAAAGGCCCTATCCCCATAGCTCTTCAGGCGCACATTCGGTACTTCTAATAAATGTTTGCCAGCTGACCTAAGATTTCTTGTAGGGTTATATGGGACTATAAGTTGACTTAAATACGGAGGCGCCAGATTATTGAGATAGATTATTGGGTAGCCGATAACTTTGTTAGATTCATTTTGAATCAAGTGTAAAGAATTTCAAAATTCAACACTTAGTTTTCTTCTTAAGTGAGTTATTGTTGATGGCTTGATTTCTGTTACCCCAGATTCCAACATCCACCCTCTAAGCATATCACTTAATTGTACAAGCTCCATTACATTATTGCTCTGAAATAATTCATTCCTTATATGATCGCATAATCTAGAAAATGCGTTAAGCTCGGCTTCAGTATAACTATCAGGAAGTTCTTCAGTATCTGTTGTATTCACAGATTTGCTCTTTGCCCTCGTATAATTCTTGTTGCAGGAATGGTGCCAGTGAGCTTCGGTTGCAACCAGCTCTCGGCTTGCCAGGGCCAGGATTCTCTTGTCATGTTTTATTTCTGCAGTTTTTCTCACTGTGTCATCGACTCTGAGTTGTCTGGCTTATGTTAAGCCTTCCCTTGATTTTGAACCTTTAACAAACTTCTCTTTCTTTTCACAGAAGATGCACTGTTTCTCGTACACCCGGGAGCTGGAAGTACTTGGCTTTCCTTAAATAAATTAATGTTTTTATAATTTTATTAACAATTTTACTTTTCATAATAGAACACAAACAAGATATTAATATAGATAACTATAACTAAAATTCTGCAATACTGAAACTTTTCTTTCCATACACAACTAGCTACTTTATGATTATCTTATTTGTTTTAGATTCTTTCTTTTTTTATTTAGTCGAACAGGCATCTTACCTTGTCTTATAGATGATCTCTTCTCTAGATGACTCGTCTCCACCTCCACCTCCTCCTCTTTTTCATCATTCTTACTCTTTTTAATTCGATCTAAGTCATGTTTGTGTGTAAACGTGCTTCGACATTTGCGATGGTAAAATACTCCATTCGGGATTTGGTCATCGGCAACCTGTACACTAAGAATGCCTTCGTGATCTCTGATTTCACCAGCTTTTTGCAACGTTTTCCATGAGTCAAGAGAATTTGGACTGATTAACGTTGTGTTGTCATCAGTACAATGTATTATGCAATGAGGCTCAGTTCTTTGTCTTTTACGAGGTATGCTTGAATCCATCTTTTCATCGTTCACATCTTTGAGGACTGTATTTACCACAAAAACAAGATGGCTTCCTTGTACATTTGTGCCCAGTCTTTTTCAAGAGTAACGCCATAGGGTCACCATACCGGTGAAAAATCGCTTAATGATAAATCATGCATCTGAAATAACACTTCTTATATTATCTTTTACTGCTTTTCATATGTGTTATAAAATGTAGTTTTGAATCACATAACAGAAAGAAGCAAGAAATATAAAAACAAATTAGGAAAATAGACAATAGTCTATTAGTCATAACGCGAATGTCTGAGAGCCTTATCGCCAGCACGCCTGTGGTCGATCAGTTTATATCTGATCATGCAGCTGTTTTGTGCTGGCTTACGCCACCAAGACCTGGCCTCTCCGTGAAGACTACTAGCTACCGGAAAATCAAGTCCATCGATATGGAGCAGCTGAAAATAGACTTGCGGTCCACTGCGCTATATGCAGCGGACGATCCAACTACTGCTGATGAATTAGAAGCATACGCTAAAGAGTATAGCACCACTCTTTCTACGATGTTCGATAAGCATGCTCCACTAAGGACTCGTACTAGGGTCAGTAGGCCTCTAGTACCCTGGTATAGCGACGCCATTGATAAGGCTAAGCGCTCACGTAGGAAGGCTGAAAGGAAGTGGAGAAGAACAAAGTTGCTCTCAGATTTTGCTGACTACAAGAAGAAGAGAAACTATGTTACTAACCTGATGAATAAATCAAGGCAAGACTTCTACTCTAAGTTCATAGAAGATAATAGCATCGATCAGAGAAAGCTCTTTAGCGCGGCCAAAAAGCTGCTTGGTACACATAATGTGCTTCGCTTTCCTGGTCATCTTGACAAGACTGTGTTGGCAAATGACATTGGCAAATTCTTTGTGCGCAAGATAGAGCACATTCGACGAGACATTGACTCGATTTGTCTTAGCTCTTCAGATCGCAGTCTAGTGCCACCGGACAGGTTAGCTACAGATGTCACAGATCGAACGCTGCGCTCTTTTGATACCCTGAGCGAGAGCAATGTGTGTGACCTTATTAAGAACTCTGCCAAAAAGTCGTGCTTACTGGATCCATTGCCGACTAATCTGGTCTGTGACTCATTGGAGGTTTTACTGCCTGTTATCACGAAAATGGTAAATGCATCTCTGTCTACTGCACACTTCCCTTCCGAGTGGAAGGAAGCGATCGTAAACCCTTTGCTAAAAAAGGGAGCCAAGGCCTCTGCTCACAAAAACTTGCGACCAGTCAGTAATCTATCATTTGTATCCAAGATTACCGAGAGGGCAGTATTTGACCAGGTGTACACCCACGTTATGGATAACGAACTATTTCCTGTATTGCAGTCGGCTTATAGGAAATCACACAGTACTGAGACGGCGCTGCTTAAAATAGTTAACGACATCCTGCTTGACATGAATCGCCAGCACGTGTCTCTGCTCGTACTGCTTGATTTAAGCGCAGCGTTTGACACGGTGGACCACACCATTCTCCTGCGGCGCCTAGAAACGTCCTTTGGTGTCACAGGAGATGCTCTCAAGTGGTTCACCTCCTACTTGTCTGGCCGCTCTCAGCGTGTTGCGGTTAACGGCGAACTGTCAGACAGATCTCACCTATGATTCGGTGTTCCTCAAGGATCATGTCTAGGACCGCTACTTTTTTCTGTCTATGCTAGTAAGCTGTTTGAAGTTATTAAGACCCATCTACCAAACGTCCATGCATATGCAGACGACACTCAACTTTACCTGTCGTTCAAGCCAGGCAGTTTTGAAAGTGAGACGGGAGCAAAGTGTGCTATGGAGCGGTGTATTAGGGCTGTGAGGGCGTGGATGGTTGAAGATAAGTTGAAGCTGAATGAAGAGAAGACTGAGTTCATGCTCATTGGAACTCGCCAGCAACTTAGTAAAATCCGAACTGATAGTCTTTTAGTTGGTGACACGCCTATACCTTCAGTTACTGAAGCTAGGAATTTAGGTGTCTGGTTTGACTCTAATCTCCATTTTCACAACCACATAAACAAGACATGCCAGTTAGCTTTCTTTTCATTGTACAACATTAGGCGTATCAGAAAATACCTCCCTTTTGAAGCTGCAAAGACTTTACTACAAGCTTTAGTCATAAGTCGTATGGACTATTGCAACTCGCTATTACATGCTCTGCCACCTATACATATTCATAAATTGCAACGTGTACAAAATGCAGCTGCCAGGTTACTGACCAACACGCCGCGCTATGCGCACATCACACCCGTCATGATAGAGCTTCATTGGTTGCCTGTTAAATTTAGAATTATTTTTAAGTTCAATTTAACAATTTTTAAAGCTCTTCATGGTCTTGCACCAGCCTATCTTAGCAACCTTTTATCTTTTAAACACTCTAATTATAATTTAAGATCAAATAATAATAATATTCTTGCCTGGCCCGCACTAAAATCGGCCAAGACCAGTGGAGATAGAGCCTTCTCGGTTGCTGCTCCAGTTTTATGGAACGCCTTGCCGCCAAGACTTAGGGCTATGGATAATATTATCATATTTAAGAGAGCTCAAAACGCATCTTTTTAGGCAAGCGTATTTTATTAATGTTTAGCTTTTATATTTCTGTGTGATGTGATTTTTATTTATGTAATTA
>JAEMWC010000467.1:455000-460000 GCA_016490735.1 Pachyseris speciosa
ATTTGCATTTACTCTTGTCTCTTTGGTGCTTATCTTCCCTGAAAATGTGTTATTCAGTAACTGTTTCGCATTATTTAAATGCATTCTTTATCTCTGTAATAATATAACCCAAAATATCGTGACCGTGCTCCTTTAAGATGCGCAGCAAGGACGTCAAAAAAGCAGTAGATTCAGTAAGCTAAGTAATAGCTTTTCACCTGGATGTCACTTTTTGTTTGCGTCACTACTGTACGCGGACTACCACGTGAGATTTCCTAATTACGCGTTTGAAGGAGGACTTAAACAAAACAGGATAAACTTTCAACTTGGAACCAAACAGTAAGAACCCGACTGCAGGAGAATTCGCCTACAACTAAATTGAATTTTAGCGAGTTAGAAATGTCGCGATCAACTGAGTTCAAAACAACGCGAATTCACTTTACGTCTTCTCAACAGTAAAAGCATTTCAGTCGTGGAATAAATTGAAAATTATTATACAAAGAAAACATATATCTCTACCAAGGAAGAAGAAGATTTCTATATAATCAAAAGCTTTTCTTATTCGATTATTTTAATTTGGAAATTTTATTTCCACGTCAACCTTTCCGACCACTGAATATACTAATGCTAATAAGGTACGATTGATTGATGTGATTGCTACGACCGTGGTCAAGAAAATAAGCCAATGTGGTTCCGCAACGTCAGAAATTGTCTTTTGCTAACCACGGGCTGTAAACCACGCTGTAAATTGGCTGAGAGAATCATGAAAACCGTCATAGGTTTGGACGGATGCACTACAAGCCGTAACAGAGGTGCTGAGCTCTTCTTGTTCGAAATCAGATCGACGCGGAAGACCGCGGAAGCTTTACTTAAGTTTGCTTGTTTGGTGGAATTTCAGTCATCACAAACTGTTTTTACAGTACCCTTTTGAAAATTCCTCTCTATCGAACACATTAGGGACTTTAAGCAAATCGCTACGGCGACCTATGCTACGGCGGCCGGAAGTAAAAAAGCCCAGAAATGAAGCAGTGCGCATGCTTGGAAATGAGCTTTCGCCGTAGCGCTAAATCCTGCAACGTGGAGATCTGCCTTCTGGCGTAGTCGCTACTACGTGAGTATAAAAGTCGACTCTCCTCCTATTCTTTGCGGTCACTAGTTTTAAAAACTAACATAGATTGTTTTTCACTTTATCAAGAAAGTATTTGAAGCTTCTGGTTTTCCAGTAAATATGTTTTTCCTGCGTTTTCTCGTAAAAGATTTCTATCGTCAGCAGACTGTGCCATGCATAAACATGGCCGCGGAAATACTGCCAGAAAAAACAAGGCTAGAGGAAAACCGTAAGTACGACTGTTAACAATAAAGCTAATGAAATGTCACTGAAGGTTGTTCAGGCAAGAATAAAATATCTAAAACATTGAATTTGTTGATTTCTTGTTAAATACGGCACATAAGAAGAAAAATCACTTGCAGCGAACTCTGATCTTCAATTGTAGTTTTCTGTTTTGTGTAGAAATCGCCCTCCGATGATGTTTTCTATTAATATTCTTCTTGGCAAACGAAAGATTGGAATTTAAGTACAGAAATTCTTGCGCAAAGTCTCTCTCAAAAGAGGGAAATTGGTTTCTATTTTCAGTGTTTTTGGTTCGTTCTAGATAATCTCGTCCGCTGTGGCAAATTAAGTTTTACAGTATAAAGCAGTACTGAATTCTTCGTCTGAAGTGAAGCCCATATTTTTCTTTCATGTGACAACTACGTTGTTTTATGTATTCGCTTCTCCAAAGGAGGTCATAACAGCGAAAGCAAGTGAGCCGTAGTCACTGCTTGCTTAAAGTTGAAATTTAGAGGGCTACGGTGACGTACTCTCCCGAGGACTCCGCATCCACGACCGCCGTAGTAGAGGTCGCCGTAGCGATTTGCTTAAAGTCCCTATTAATTATGTGAAGAAGTGACATGTAAATTGGATCGAATTTTAAACAAACAGACATGAGGCGGTTAAAAGAATATGCCTCATGCGATATCATCAAGTCGCCTTTTAGACCCAGTTGTTCTGCATATGCAACTACTAACAAATCTCAATTGATGCCATGTGGTAACGTCAGATAAGCGCAAAGGGGAAAGTTCACTTCTTTATAGGGCACTGAAAAGCCGCTCTGATCATGTAAGCTTCTTCTTGACAAATCTGACTACACCCTATAACATGCATCTGAGCAATTTTTTAACGCCACCCATTAGTGAGACGACCATATTTTCCTCTAAATTCAGCAGCTTAAATTAATAGTATCAATTTCGAGGATTCTTTAAGTTACTTCCCTGATAACTGTTGTCGGTATTCAACCATGTTGCTCGCATTCACAATCTCAACGAATTAACCTATGGTGAAATAAGGTTAAAAACTATGTGCAATCAACCATGGTATTAATTAACATCCACTACGTATAGAGAATGAATAGTTCAGTTCTTCAAAAGACAATGTTAACAAGCTAGCTATCATAAGCTACCGAGAACAATAGACTCAGTGAAGCAGCTCGGCTGGCATGCACTTAGGAGAAAACATTGATGTGGTTAAGAAGTAGGTTTCTCTAATTGCGCTAAATTTCTCCGTCACAAAGTTCTGTTTCGTTTTTCCTTTAAAATCAGTCTTTGCCTAAATGATAGACATGTTTACATTAAAGTGAGGTTAAGGGACACATTAAAGCGTTGAAAAGATTGATATGCTTAAAATGAACGTAGAACTGATATAGATCAGTAGACAGAATATACACCGGTGAATCTCTATCTCTATCTCCTTACAAATGATATGGGTGCACAACCTTCCATGGCAGCGGAGGTTATATGTTTTCATCACAAGCTTAGTTTATGATTACAAGTTTGGAAGATCCAACTCTCTCTTAGAAGTTTTATGTGGCAGTGACTCGGGGGCGCGAATGTACAAATCAACTTAAGCTGTAGAAAGGCATTTTTAGGTACCGCTATGGTGTTTGACGTCCGCTTAAAGTGATGTTTTCGTTCGCTAGGAGAATTTGATCTGGGCTGAGTTCCTCGAAGCCTGGTTAGCGCTAACCATTGGTTAAGCTGTATTAAAATCTATAAGTTGTCATGGTATTTCACCCCAGTTAGCGCTAACCATGCTTCGAGCAACTGGCTCCTGTTCGGATTCCTCAGCTGAAATTTTAATTGCCCAAAAATGATAGGGAACAAAATTATCCTTTCAGAAAATGCTAGCTGAAACTTAGGTACCACAAACTTTCTAGGCGGAACTATTTTCTGTTCTTTGACTGCCAAAGACAGCAATTACGACCTTTCCGAAAACGTCAAGGGCTATGATTTCCGCATTGCGAATCTTTCAGGGCACGTTCGAAAATCCGATTGCACCCTTTAATCGACGCCAAAAGCCTAAGAAGAACTTCCCTCCACAGAAGAGATATCTACCGAAACTTGTCGTTGGGTACGCCTGAGTGACATCCTGATGCTGATTGAAATAAAAAGAAATCAAAAGGTTTTCCTTTAAACCAGTCCTCGCTATTGACCAAAAGTTTCCTGCCTTCCCAATGAGAACGAATTGACCTATAAGGATAAAATAAGGAGGAAAACTAAGGCTGGTTTTTATTAACCACGAAACCTAATCTTCCACTAGCTAGGGAAAAAACCTGAAGTGTTTCAAAGGAGAACACTAGCTGGCGGAGAATGGACTCCTGTAGCTGGCCATCTATCATGCATAAGCTAGAATTATTTAGGATTTCAGCTGGAATGAACTGAAGAGAGAATTGCAATGCACGGAAAACGAATATCTCTTCAGAGACAGATCCGGATTTCTAAATATTCAAGATTTTTTCTTATTCGATTCCTTTTGGAAAATTTGTTGCCACCTGAAACCTTCCAGACCACTGAATATGCCAATAATGTACGATTGATTGATGTGATTACTACAACCGTGGTCAAGTATCACTGAAAGTCAGTGAGGTTCCTCAGGGTCAGAAATTGTCTTTTGTTAACCACGGGCTCAAAATCACGCTGTGAATCGGCTAGGAGAATCATGACAAAATTTATAGGTTCGGATGCGCTCAAAAGATTACTATAGTGGTGCTGAAAAAAACATTCGGGCAAGTATCTTGTCCGAAATCAAATGTACGCAGAAGCCGTTACTTTTGCCTGTTTGGTGGAATTTCAGTCGTCACAAACTGTTATAACAGTACCCTTTTCAAAATTCCTTTCTATCGAAGTCTATAAACAAACGGGAGCTAAGACTTTAAATACGATCGCATGGGAGCGGTTAAAAGGAAACGCCTGATACACTTTGCGATGTTACATGTACCCCGTTTTAGTTTAGATCCAGTTGTTCTGCATTAGCGAGACGACCACGTTTTCCTCTAAATTCAGCAGCTGAAGGTTATAGTGCCAACTTCGATTAGTTTGTTAAATTACTTCCTTGCAGCTGTCGTCGATACTTAACCAAGTTCCTCAGTAGTAGTATGGGCTACTATAGACCCAAAAACTGTCAACCAATCAGAAGCCAGAAGGAGCTGTCAATCAAACTCATCAAACTTGAATGGAGCAACCAGAGAAGAGCATGGGCTGCATTGAAAGGGTTCTCAATCACGTGACCGGGGCGGGAAAAGGAACACACACTGTTTGGGTTGAATAAATAGGTTTAATAAAACGAATTAAAATGGTGGTCAGGCAAATGGAGGCCGGTCTGGATCCGTGGTTGGCGTTCTGGACAGTCGAAACGGATGGGGAGACAGAATTCGTTGTCTTCGGCCAAAGGCGTTGCATTTACGTAGTCCACTAAACAAGAGAGGTGAATGGTCAGAACGCAATGGCGACAGCGAAGAGATCGGGTGTACTGCTCCCTAAATTGGACGTAGCTGGCTTGCATGGCGTAGGTGCGACTGTCGTAATAAAAGGGATGTTTGAAATAGGAGGGCAGAACGAGACTGAGCAGACCCACGGAGACAGTTACCAAACGCTGAAACGAAAAAAAGAAATGTTTAATCATTGTACATAAAGTGGTTTGGACATGT
>JAEMWC010000467.1:465000-507500 GCA_016490735.1 Pachyseris speciosa
ATCGCAAGTGAAGAAGCGCAGGCGTCTGACAATCAGCTCTTGGGTGGGATCGAGGCTGGCTAGGCGTATCAGGGGATCAATGACGACCTGGGAAAAGAGAAAACACCGAAGCGAAGACCGCTGTGATCGTGAATTAAACGACCATGGTTGGATCGAAAGCAACCCCATACCATGGGCATGCCCTTGTCTATCCAACTGTCGTATTTGGCAGGACACTCCAACCACCTGACTTTTATACGTCGTCCCTTCCTCTGCAAAATCTTCTCCACTCGAAACAAGGGCTCATCGGTCATGTTCACGCGTTGCAGGTCCTGTTGGTAAAACGTGTTCTCCACCGACGTACCATCCCATTCTTGCAGCCGATAACTGGGCACGACCCCCGGCACCACTCGACGCACCACAAACACCTCCTCCGTCTAGCCCGGCAGGTAGCTCTTTTGAAACACTCGGCGCTTCTTGTTCAAACGGACGCGCGTCCTCACCCGCAAGGCAGGTGCCTTGGCGCGCCGCCGGGGCTTGGCACGCAGGCGATCCGCATACAAGCGTTCCCACACCGCCGCCTCGTTGCCCGCTGTGACTTCCTGGGGCGCCATTCCGATTCTGCGATGCATTGTACCCCTTGACCAAATCCTGTAATGCTTCCAAGTACTTGTGCGACCCTTGAGCCGTGAAGTAGCGGTACAATCGATCTTTGAACGTGCGGTTAAACCATTCGCCCACCGTCGCCTAGGTATCCCCTCTGGTGGAAAAGTGAGCGATGCCCCAAAGTTTCAACAACGCCTGAAAACTCCGATGGTAAAACTCTTTGCCCGCATCCGTTTGCAACGCGTACTTGGACACCGTTGGCCCTTGTTGACGCTGGCCAATTTTTGGACTTCTATCAAATCGGCCACCAGCTGTCGATCGCGGGTAGTGTCAGGCAGGGTGGGAAATCGGACACGTCCCGGCCGATGCGAGGTGTAACTGCGCACCCCTTCCAAGACATCTCGCGCTCTGCGCAACGAAATCGTCCTGGCCTCGGCAAATCGACGCACTCCACCCAGACTTCCCACTCCCGTCGGGGAGTCGTATTCGGCCGCCAAGACCGCACTGGTCTTCTTTTTGACTCTCCGCTTGGACATCAGGCAAAACATACCCTTCGTAACTCTCTTTATTTACATTTTTACATCACTTTTCGGGGATCAATGGTTGACAGGCCCCAGTCAGAGTCCTTGGGCTCCTACTCCTCGTCCGACGAGAGCACCATATCGTTCTACGTGTACGAGTCCTCCAATTCCTCCGGGTAGAACAGGCACTCTTTGTACCGTTTGCAAAGCGCGCAGCCATCGGGCTGCCAATACAATTTGTCCTCGTGCGTGTCATACCCGTGCGCATCGCGTATCAGCTCCCGACATTCCTCGCCAATTAATGGCCGAGCTTCCCTCCTACGAAGAAGAAGTGAATACCACACCCTTGTGTCCTCTTCACGGGTGTCTCTTGGAGTACCTCACCTCCAAAAACGATTGGCCCTACGTCCGATGCAGTCGCGTAAAGATTCTGCCCTACGGTCGAGCCTTACCCGATTGCGTGATCTTCACGTCTCAGGAGGAGGCTCCCATGTATTTGCAAAGCATTCGCCAGCAACTTCACCCCGACCTCCACTTCGGAGATGGCAAGACGCTGCCCAACTAGCACTGTTGGTGCAATCAACGCCTGCGGCTAACCACCAGTCACTCCTAGAACAATCCGGGCCGCATGTTCCTGACCTGTGCCAAAAGGATTTGTTCCTTCTTTCAGTGGTTGGACATACCTTGGTTCTCACACATCCTGCAAGAAATGGACAGCCGCGGCCATCAAATGAACGCTTACCTCAACCCATTCCACTACCCAGACCCACTTGGGTCGATCGCATGTTACTACCCCACAAGAGGGTGCACGAGTGTTTGGCGAGCGCACCGCCCAAGAACTTTCCCGTCCTCTCAGACTGTATACGAGCTTGATCACGCCAGACCTGTACCTCTTTTTGATTGGTCCACGTGACAAATACAAAAAGAGTTCTTCCATCCAGTGTCTTACCATTTTTCGCAGCATGCCCATCCACATCATCACCGGCGGCGCCGCAGTCACCGACACCTTAGCAGAACATTTAGCCCTGCAACGCGGCCTGCCCTGTCGCGTGATCATCGGACCCCTGCATCCCCGGATACACCAGGGCATTCAACCTCTCCACCCATCGGCCATGGCCGAGGCTCTGCCGCACGTACGCGCCGTGGCCCAAGCACTGGGCAAAACGTTGGCCAATCCCTACACCGAGGATCTCCTGGCGCGCAATTATCACATCGTCAAAGAAGCCGACACCGTGTTTGCCTTCGGTAGCTTCCACCCCGCCAAGACCCTTTCCGAGGTACCCCTGCACGAGAACTCCGCCGTGGAAGGTGGCACCGGGTGGAGCGTGGCTCTAGCCAAACGACTGGGTAAACGTTTGTTCTTCTACGACGTCACCTTCAATCGCTGGTACGAATACTCGCCCCAATACGATTTTCTTCATTCTACTGTCATTTCACCCACCTTGTCCCACCAGAGTGCCATCGTGGGCGCCAGACAGCTTCACCTGTATCCCCGAGCGGTGGACGAACTTAAATTCCTCTTTCAAGCCTCGCAGCATGACCAATGCGACCGTCATGAACAAAGTCTGCCTTTGCATCGATTTGGAGGGTTTTCGACTACCGGATCGTTTCCTGGTCAGAGAAATGGGATAGTGCGATCACCACGGACAAGCCTGAGGTTCGCATCATTACAGTCACGACTTACAATGGAAGGACGTGACCTCCGCGCAAGAACGCCAGATATGGCACGTCATCCGACAGGTGCATGGATTACCCTTCCGCCCCGCCCTCGCCCAACTCGCCTACCCCTCGGAGGACCTACGCAAACACCTCAAAGCCCTCTACGACGAACATTCCACAGCCATTGGCAGCCAGCGCCCCGTCGTGGCTTACAAGGGCGGCCGAGTGGAACAAGACTTATTCAGGGAGATGGGTCTGCCCAGATTAGACCTAGAGGCCTTCGGTTGCCCCAAGTTCGACGACATGACACGCCTAAGCACCGCGGCCTCTTGTGGACACCACGTCAAAGCCCCCAAACGCCACTGCCCCAAAGTGGAATGTTATCATTTTATTCAATGGATGCGCGCTCAATGCGGATTACCCAGTGACATGTCTTTTGTCAATCAAGACCGTGTCACTCGTTTGACTGCCAAGCATTAAAAACACAGTATCATAGTGTTGGTCATGACTCTTGACAGATTTAAGGTGGGGGTAAAAAACCCCGGGGTGTCTTCTTCACCGCACGTTGATCTTGTGGGTCGGGTCCATGGGCTGCCGGCAATGGGAGCACGCCCAGTATTGATGAGGCACTTGTTGTTGGTATTGCCTCCTACACCACAGATACAGGCACTGCTTGTGCACGTAAAATCCACAGCAACGCCTCACCATTGTCGTCTTTTCGATGTGAACCGGCTCGCTCCCGACCACCCGTTTTTCTCACTGTACAAAATGTCCATACAAATCACACAGGTGTCCCGCGCAAAAGTCAATGGACTTGCTCTGACGCAACGACATGATGAACAATGAACCCACTGCCCGCGACTCCCTTTCACAAACCACGCATCCACCAATCACCATTCAGGGTGACGTCATCCACCGGGGCGATGTGGGTCGCCCTCCCTCTCTCACCGGTCACATGACACCCCTCCCACCCTCTCCCATTGGTCCCTCAGCATCTCATATAACAATCCGCCCTCACTCCCACGGCTCACATTCATCATGGCGCGACGTCGCAATGAATCAGTGATCATGTGCTTTCAGACAAAGTGGTTACCGACCCGTGCGTCATTTGCATGCCCCTGTAGCATGACGACACGAATGAGTTGCCCCACCGAGCCCTCTGCTGCAACGTCAGCCAGCATCTGCCTTGTATTTACCAGTGGCCGCAGTCCCTCAACGACCGTCGCATGCCATGGTAAGAGTGGGCCTGCCCCCATTGCCGACAGTCGGGTTACTTGTTAAACCACATCAACGACCCGTGTCACATATGCCAGTCCCATGACCTCGACGGCCACTTCGTCTGCACCGAACGTTTGCCGTACTGTTCCGTGGCCCTGCACCACACTTGTTTGTACAGACACTTGGTACGCTTCATCCGGGTCACACCAGATCACTTCCGCTGCCCCAGGTTCCACACTCGACTGCACACCCACTTCACCCTAACCAATTTGGCCCGCACTTTACCCGAGAACAGACCATCCACCTCCACGCCGCAGCCAACGCCTAGCATCACAGGCCTAAGACTTGCAACGGCATCTGGTAATCTCTCTCCCGGGTCAACCAGGCAGAGCCGAACAGCGCTTCGGGCAAACCCGAGGACGAGGCCGCGGCATCCGCCACGCCTACCACCACGGGGTACCACGCCAACCAAGTGAATGAAAATCAGTTGTAAAAAAACTTATACATGTGTCATTAAACAGGTTGCAAGCTGATTTCAAGCGTTTGCTCATTGCCGCAGACCCTGTGGCCGAATGGATAAGGCATCTGACTACGGATCAGGGGGTTGCAATTTCGAATCCTGCCGAGGTCTCTCTTTCTCTTTTTTTCAACAATATCATTAAACTCATTCCATCCAAACAGTGTGTGTTCCTTGTAGTCCACTCCAAGATTCCTTTTCCCGCCCCGGTCACGTGATTGAGAACCCCTTTAAATGCAGCGCATGCTCTTCTCTGATTGGTCCATTCCGAGTTTGACGAGATGATTGACAGCTCCTTCTGGCTTCTGATTGGTTGAAATTTTTTACAGTTTTTGGGTCTATAGTAGCCCATAATACTACTTTCCTCGCATTCACAATCTCAACGAATCAGTTTACCTATGGCGAAATGAGATTAAAAACTATGTGTAATCAACCATGGTATTAACATCCACTACGTATAGAGAAATCGTTTCTTCAAACGATAATTTTAACAAGCTTCCTATCATACCTTGGCTTTGCCGAGAGGAATGATAGACTCAGTGACTGCCGTTTCGTTTTTCCTTAAAATCAGTCTTTGTCTATATAAATGACTCCATAACTAAACTGAAATGAAATACCATATGAGCCGTACGCCGCATTGATTATTCTGATTGCTCCCGACGATATGTGGTCGCTGGAATCATTCCCGTTTTTAATTTTAAAGTATAACTTAAGGTGGTCAAATAAAGTCAAAAATAATATTTCAGTAACCACAGGCTTTAAAACTACATGGCGATAGACATGGTTACAGTAAATAGAGGTTAAGGTTAAGAGTTGAAAGGTTTGATGTGCTTAGAAACGTAGAACTGATGTAGATCAGTAGACGGAATATACGAATCTCTATTGCCTCCCGAGATTAAATGGGCGCCCAACCTTCCCTTGGCAGCCAACGTTATGCCGTTTTCATCACAAGCTTAGTTTGGGATTACGACAAAGTTTGGAAGATCCCACTCTCTATAAGACGTTTTAAAGTTGCAATGACACCCCGTTCCTTATTGAAATAAAAAGAAACCAAGAAAGTTTTCCTTTCAAGCAGTCCTCACTATTGACCACTGAAAAGTTTCCAGTGAGAACGAATTGACTTATCATGGTAAAATAAAGAGGTAAACTAAGGCTGGTTTTTCAGTTAACCACGACCTTAGCTTCCTCTAGCTAAGGAAGACAAACCTGTAGCCGTGTTTCAAAGGAAACAACAGCTGGCGGGGAATGGACTCCTGTAGCTGGCCATCTATCATGCATAAGCTAGAATTATTTAGGATTTTAGCTGGAATGAAGTGAAGAGAAAATAAATATCTCTTCAGAGGCAGATCTGGATTTCTAAATATTCAAGAGTTTTTCTTATTCGACTCCTTTTCGAAACTATGTTTCCACTTGAAACCTTCCAGACCACTGAATATGCCAATAATGTACGATTGATTGATGTAGTTGCTATAACAGTGGTCAAGTAATTATAAGTCGATGTGGTTCCTCAGGGTCTGAAATTGTCTTTTACTAACCACGGGCTGTAAAGCACGTTGTGAATCAGCTAGGAAAAAGCTAAATAGTGGTGCTGATAGAAACATTCGGGCATGTATCTTGTCCGAAATCAGATCAACGCGGAAGCTTTACTTTTGCTTGTTTGATGGAATTTCAGTCATTACAAACTGTTATAACAGTACCCTTTTGAAAATTCCTCTCTATCGAAGACTTTTAATTATGTGAAGACAAAGTGACACGTAATCTGGATCGAATTTTACACAGACGGGAGCTAAGACTTTGAATGCGATCGCATGGGAGCCTTTAAAAGAAAACGCCTTGTGCAATTTGTGATGTTACCAAATTGCCTTTTAGACCCAATTGGTCAGTATTAGCGAGACGTCCATATTTCTCTCTAAATTCAGCAGCTGACGTTTACATTGCCAATTTGAAGGAGTTTCTTAAATTGCTTCCTTACACCTGTTGTCGGTATTTTACCATCTTCCTCCCATTCATAATCACTACGAGTTAACTGAATGTTGAAATGAGGTCAAAAAATGCGTAATCAACCGTGGCGCCAACATCCACCACGCCATAGCGAATGATAAGACTCCATGAAATAGAACTGGAATGGACTGGACATAAAACTTTGATGCCGTTAAAACGTGTCCCTATTTGTTCAGAATTTAATCGTTACAAGGTTCATTTTCGTTTTTCCTTAAAAAACACTTTGCCTAAATGATCCAGAACTCAGTAAGAAAATGACATACCAACTGAATCGTACGACGCATTCACTGATGTGATTGCTTCCGACAATGGTCGCTGGAATTATTCCAGTGTTTAATTCTAAATTACTAGGTATACCTATCGATAAAGTGCCAACGAGACTGAAACACACCAATCATCTACATATATCCATTCTCTGTGATTATTTACAGCTACTGTGAAATGATGACCGACACAACGTACCATGCCTTTGAGTTCATAACTTTCACCTACAGTACCGGTTAAAAGTAAGTTGACAGTCTCTTTCGAGTCTCGACTCGATCCTCGTTCCTCGATTCCTGTGAGTTTCGAGCATCGAGGATCGAGGCTCAGCTATCGAGAATCGAGTCGAGGATCGCGTCTCGCAAGATCAGAGATAATGAACTTGTCGCTTGACTGATCACTCGATAGACCTTTCAAGCAAATCGGGATCACATCTTGAAAAGCAACTTGGAGCAATTACAAAATACTCATCCACATCGTTTACATATTCCTTCAGCTACTCGAAGAAACGCAAACAATTCAAGAGTAGTCTTTCAGTACGCGATATGTTTCTAAAAATGCGAACCTCTTACAACTGACAGATGGGCCGCAATTCGCAGAAATCAACGCTTGAGAAAGAACAATGGCCACGGACTGACCACACCACTACAATATCTCGCAATAAGTAACAAATGTTCGATGAAGAAAACTTGGCCGACCTCTAAAGTTTATCTGAGTGTAGGCTTTTGTACATTATGCTAGCATTTTTTGGAGCATTTTGGTGAGGCAAAAGCATAAAGTATTATTCGAGCATTTTAGTGGCATTTTCCGGGAAAATTATTTTTTTTGCGAGAAACTCAGAAAGAAATTACTTTTTTTGAGAAAATGAAGACTAAAACTCAAAATTCATAGATGACTTCGAGGAGTATGTTTTTTGGCTGTATTTATGAACTTGTATACGTTGTTGTTGTTGTTTCTTGCAACACTTGTACGTTTTTGTAAGTGTGAACAGTTAACACCATGTTACAAACTTTGAAATTAATTTAAAAACCATTTATATAATGGGCATTATCCGAGCATTTTAGTGGCTTTTTTTGGGAAGACCGAGCATTTTAGTGGGAAAATTGGAGCATTAAGGTGGAACATTTTAGTGGGGAAACAAAAGCATAATGTACAAAAGCCTATCTGAGTGTTGCATGTTTCACAGACACGCATAATTTTAACATGAAATTCGATACGCGTAGGTGTCAATACATGACTCCGGTACTGATTAATGTTCACTCTTTATGGTGCTCGTTAAATTTCGTTGAAACAGGGTTTTCTTCGACCGTTCTTAGGAATAAATTTTACAATGTAACTCCTCCAAACTAGAGACACAAATGTGTGTAATTCGTTATGGTATGCAAATTTTCTGTTCTCACGCGCGTTGTTTGTCAAGTCTATTTTTAATTCTATGTTTTCTTTGTGCTATTTTTGGCCGAAGAGTGAAGATCATCTCGTCGACGTTTCTATCCAGATTATACACGCATTTCACTTCGGATGTTTCCTTGGAGTTTTTCTAGTGTTCCCATCGAATGTTTATCTATTTATTTATTTCAAAGGCGAGGAGCGATTTTCGATAAGCTACCATGTGTTGTTTTCGTCCTCGTGGTTGTTTATAATGAGCGGCTTTTGTCGAAACTTGTTCGATTAACCGCACCAGCCTTTAATTCCTTACGCTTGCCAAGCGACTACTGGCTAGCGACTACGCTATTCGTCTACTTGTACACTGTGCATTTTCGTCGAGAAATAGGCTGCTAATTCTTGAAATTTTGATCGCTTTTGATGACAGTGTCCGCGATGAACCGCAGCGATCTGGGTCGGTACATTTCACTGACCCCCAGTCCATGGACTACCATGATGGACTACCGAAATGGACTACCTATATGGACTGCTAAATGGACTACCAAAAATGGACTACCCTTAATTACCTACCTTGAAAAAAAAAATTAGTAAAGTTTGGTTTGTTTTCATCGATTGGTCGTGATCTCAACCATCTTGTTATTTTTTAAATGCTGCTGGTCAGCTGTTCTGCAGGCGTATTCATTCGTCTCGTGTGATGGCTGACACGCTGGATGGTCAGTAAAAATTTGAATTTATAATCGTTTGTTATAAATAGGGTAGGGAAAATCACAGATATTTTGGTTTTTAAGTGCCCCTAACACCGAAATATTTTTTTCGCTAAAATTAATCTTTGCACCTATTCAAAACACATTGCGCCTTTAATTTTTTTTAACCAACTCTCGACTTTTTACAGGCTGTAAAAGTTACGACATCTAGCTGTCATCTGTCACACGATCAAGCTAGTAAGGAACGTGAGTCTTTTCCCCAGTTAAAGTCACAAACTGATTATTGCGCTACGTCTTTGTAAATATACATACATAATAGTCAACTGAGGAATAGACCCACGCCCCAGCTGACTTGGTCGTGTACCAAATGATGCATAGTTTATCGTAAGCCCCATAAAAAACTCTCAAGGCTGAAAATAAATGCTACATGTTTTTGGAATATGTACAAAGTATTATAATAGTGGGAAAAAAATAACTATTCTTGGGGCTAGGTGCACTTTAAATAAGGTAAGGCTTTTGGGAAGCAGGCTGCTCCCCCACCCAATTTTTCTGGGAATACCCCCTGGGCCTGGTCATGTGATCTATTTTTGAGTTGTATCTTCTTCTGTCACTTACCATTTTGAGCATCATGACAGCCAGGTAAGGAATCACCTGGAAGATTATTAATCAAATTTTTACTCCAGCTGCAGCCTGTCAGCCATCATGCTCGACGAGTGAATGCGCCTGCAGAAAAGCTGACCAGCAGCATTTAAAAAATAACAAGATGGTGGAGATCACGATCAATCGATGAAAACAAGCAAACTTTACTAATTTTTTTTTTCAAGGTAGGTAATTAAGGGTAGTCCATTTTTGGTAGTCCATTTAGCAGTCCATATAGGTAGTCCATTTCGGTAGTCCATCATGGTAGTCCACGGACTGGGGGTCAGTGAAACGTACCGACCCCAGCGATCTTGATTCGTTGAACAAACGGCCATACATTGTATGAACTTACATTTAGCATCGGAATTTTTATGCAGAAAAAAAGCACAACGCTGTAACCTCGAATGAAACTGAATGTCTTTTGACCTTGTTTTTTTAATGCAGTATGCGATATTTCCTCGAGAAGTACACCGCGTCCTCAAAACCTAAATGACTTTTGACAGTATTTGACTGCGCTGTCCTTTAGCGTGAATTCGTTGCGTTGTTTGAAAGGAAACTGTTGTAGTGTCTACTTGTCCATACAGAACAACTGTGTTCTTTCCTCAAGAACTTGAAAAGTCTCCAAACAAACGCCGAACAAACACCTCCAAAACCCACAGAATCTCAGTAGGCAAAGATACGATACAAGCGGCAACGAAAGGGAAGCAACGCTCGTGTGCCCAGTACCGCCTTTTGATTGGTTAACACCAAAATCTAACACGTCTTTTCATTGGTTCCAATACTTCCATCGTTGCAATTGGCTCAAAGCAAAGTCTCAGGGGAATCTACATTACATCAGGTTACACTTTTTGAAGCTCGATCGAGAATTTTTCTGCCTATTGCCATTTCTTGCGCGGCTCTATTCTGCTGCCGCCTCGCCATCCGAGCGTCTTCGCTCGGATGGCTCGTTGGCAATAACTTAAGGTGGTCAAATGAGGTCAAAAATAATACTTCATAACCATAGGTTATTAATAGTTTTTATTTTCGTATTTCTTTATTGACCTTGTATTGTACATATATATTGTGGAGAGAATCAATAAAAAAAACCCACATGGCGATCATGTTTGTGACGTTAATGGCATCATAAAACTTTGGTTAGATCAGTCAGCAGAAGATATGGTTATCCATCTCCTCCCGCGATTAAATGTGTACGCAGACGCTGTTAAGAGGGTAGTCGGGTCAAATGCCTTATCCTTCTTATATTTCAGTGCACTTTTACTTGAAAAGCTCGCCCCAGATTTCATTCAATCGTGAAATGGCTCATCTATTTTGGCGTACCTCTACAGCAAATGTTTGTGAGTTTTTTTTTATTGCTTTAAAGGAAGAAAGGTTTGGGGGACGGGGTAATGTGGATAAGTAAGGACAACTGGAAAATATCATTTGGATTTGTGGGTGGTTGAAAATTAATAGTAAAAGTGAATAAGTAGACCATCGCCAGAAAGTCCGCCACCAAAACAAAGTGCCCCGGATTGCTAATTCAGACTGCCCCCCTTAAATGGCATTAGAAGACTTTTTGAAAACTGCTTCTAGTGAGTATAAATCCTTTTCAACACCATAAAACACACGTTATCCTTTTGAATCATTTTAATCTTGTATTTTCCAGGCTTGTGTTAATTCTTGTGTTTTCTCCGGTCCTTTCTCCTGATTATTCCTCCTGCAACAAAAATACGTTTTAGACTTTTGCAGTTGTTTTAAGCAGCGGATATGTGCAGAACACAAACAGAAATAATCAATGTATGGTTTGTCTAGAATTAACCAAAGAAACGTAGAAGAAAAAAAGAGAAAAATTCCCGAAGTTTGTATCTCTTTTAAGCTCCCCCTTGAGCCAGATTTTCGAATGAGGACTCCCCCCCCCCCCCCCCCAGGTGGAAATAGTGGGATTTGTTGTCAGTAGTAAAACATACTGCATTTTAAATTTACATATTATGTCAAATATAATTATTTTATACTTACATTTTGAAGAAGGTACACCTTATAGTCCCCCTAAGAGGGAAGACCGACTTGCTAAAGGAACAGCTTGGTGTTGGGGCCAATGGCCCACACCTCTTTAGCAGGGCCAAGGTATGGACCCATTGTCCCGCGCTGTTTGTGGCTTGCCATAGTTGTTCCAAATTGGTTGTAAACGACTGTCTGTTCTGAAACAGAAAATGAATGTTACATTATTCATTGCATTTCTGACCACTCCCCAGTCCCGGGGAAACACTATAAGAAATTTGAAATCCAAACTAACAATTGCTGGCCAACGAACTGGATTCCCTTCTGAAAAGGAATTGTATAATATTATTCTCTGAAATGGCCCATTGCATGTTCACTCCTGGGCTTCGGCAGGGGAGAGGGGAGTGGGTGGCCAAGGGCTGACAGCTCACAAAACAGAAATGGGGACAATGGAGCTCTCACTGATGAATGCTGAAATTCCTGTAAAAAAACTAAAATAACAAAAAGAAAAAGCCTTGGCCCAGGTGATCTGAATAGGTCAAAAAACAAACAAAGATCAAAACCCTTTTTGAAAGACAAAAGCATAACAAACAAAATTCCTCAGACAAGTTTTTCTCGTTTTCCTCATATTGTTTTGTGTTATTTATCACTTTTCTATTTATCTCTTTTGGATGCGAAAGCATTTTGATGTACCGTATTTATTCGTCTATAAGCCGATCCCGGCTATAAGCCGAGACCCTAAACTTAGCAAGTGGAGTAGTGACCAGATGTTCACCAAAAAAACCCAGAGAACTCTTGGCTATAAGAGTGCAGATGTAGACAAGCACCTGTATAAAGTGCCACTGAACAGCTTGAAAAGCTTTACCGTACATCTATCCATTCTTGCACCATTATTTAGATTTTGGGTTGTTTTGGCCTAGAAAATTGAACACAAAAATTAACTGTGTCTATATCAGATATAAAGCCACTCATTAAACATTGATTTCTTTTGTATTCCATTCATGAATTATTAATGAATTTTTGAAGTAAAGTACTTTTCAGATCAACTGCATCTGGAGGAAAGACCTCTCCTAGTCCTCAGCTTTTGGAATGTGGAAGTGAGCAGACATTCTCACACCTGAACAAACTTAGTTTGGGAGAAACTCCTCCTCAACTCCTACGGGAAATGGTTTTTCTCATTCGAGAATAGGTGTGTGCAGCATAAATGATTTGCTGACAGTCAAAGAACAATTTGTTCATTTCACAAGTACTTACATTATAACTGCACTTACTAAATACCTGATTATAATTTCTTACACAACCAGCTGCATTAATGGATATCCAGGAATAGACATCTACAGTAAATTGTATTCACCTGAATCACTAGCCACTGGGCTAATGACCTTTAGAAAACTACTAGCCCACAGCGCAACTAAGGAGCCCAAGCTCCTTCCCAGGATCTTGGTCACTGTAAGGGTGACCATGCTTACCAAGACCATGTGTAGATTAAAAGAGGGTTTCAGTTGATCCACAGTTTTCTGGTTAAGACCACATGGAATGGTAGTTTTTAAATATATCCTTTGTCATTCTCATTAAAGCTATAGGTGATTTGTCATCTTAAGTCTACTAGCCCAAGGAATACTAAATGTGTGATTTTTACTAACCTCCGGCTACAGGGCTAGTGGAGATGTCGAACCCTGGACGTCGGTTTTGGGTTTTCAAAACCACTGTAAACCCATACGGATTGTTGTTGAAAATAGCAAAACCGGAAGCTGAAATTAATATTTGCTTTGCTTCGATTCCCTAAATAATGCATAATTTGTTCAAAACGTGTTCCATCTCAATTAAGTCTTAGATCTGTAGATAATAGCAATCAAGCAGCTGTGAAATACAACTTGTTACAAATTTTCTCATCTTAATCATTTCACGGGTTGAGATTCTGGGATCATAATCATTTTTTGTCCCAAATCCCACAACAACGTAATCAGCAGAAAAGTATTGTGACATAATTAAAAAACTGGTGCTTTATCCAGGTGCAAATTACCCTGCTAGCAGCACACACTGGTGTTAATTGCAACTGCCAAGCAATAGTCTTGCATCACTTAAGCCAATTAGTCTTACAGAACCTAACACTGAAAATGTGACAAGGATACCTCACAAATTAATGTGATCTGGTAAGCTGACGGGAGCCACTCTAAGGGCACTTAGAGTGCCTAGGTGATGGTAACCTGTGATCAGGCGAAGTTTTTTTTTTGCGGCGGGAGGAAGGAAAAAACTACATCTGATATGGCGATACAATTTCTTGTCAATTTGTCTGCCACCCTCTAAATTAATGGTTCTGTCAACACGAATGACAGATGCCATGAGACAAGCATGAGCTGTCAACAGCGATGTTATTTTGTGTCATATGATAAATGTCAGCCAATCAGATTTTACCAGAAATCCATGCGATTTTTGGCGTCAAGGAAAGGAACTTTTCTTATTGCTCAACTGTTGATACAGTTCCTCTGTTTAAAATGTCAAGAAATAAAGAATTTAATGAAAAAATTGGCCGGTGGAATGGTAGAATCCTTTATTTTATAGCAAAATGATCAAAAGTGTTGAATAAACTTTGATTCTGCAGCAGCACTTCTTGCAAACAGCACGCCCGTAAAATAAATGATTCGTGAATACAGTTCTTCCACGATCTGATTTCTCGATTTGTCTGTGGACCTCGACTGACTAGTAAACTACCCAGTCGCAGCAGTACAATCTGCCTTCTTTTTAGATTCCCGAATTGTTGGTTCCAACTCACCACAGCTACAGAGTGTTAGAATCAGTCAGAACAATGCATTTTTGTCATCACTTTCAGGACAATTAGTAAATGACACTCTGATCTTGCCAAATCCCATGGGAAGTACCATTAGCTCTTCCTACAAGGATTTGTGAATAAATTCTTGAAGAGAGTAAGTTACAGCTGCCGCAAATTCACCCTGTGCCCCATGAGCTGACATAAATTACATGTATAACAGCTTACTTGTGTTGAGTTTGCAGTGGAAGTCACATATGTAAATCAAGTAGCCAATCGGAACAGGGCTCAAAAGATTGTTTTGTTCTTCGACCAATCAGAAAAAAGTCCAGATTCTGGATGAAAAACAGACAAATTGTATCAGGTGTAGTTTTTTTCCGTCCTCCCGCCACGAAAAAAAAAAAGGTTCGCCTGATCGCAGGTTAAGGTGATGGATCAACTGTGATGCACCCATCATCTGCTTTGAGGATGAAAATAAAGCCATTGCGGATTGACCAGATTTGAAATTATTTAGCCCATTAAAACGTTAAATAGCTTACGCAAACTGGCAATGCGGCAGCCCTTTCTACGATGGCAATTTTATGCCCAATTTACACTACAGAAAAAATGGGTCCGGACCCAAAAAAAGTTGGTATGTTTACACAGCACTTTCGCAAAGCAAAAGGGGTCTGGACTCATTTTTTTCGCTTTTGGGGCCATAGGCCCACAAAACCAGAATCTGGATCCATTGCATGCAAACATGGAACGGAAGTTTTACACGGCAAAAATATCTGGTCCGTACCAACTTTTTTGGGGTCCGGACCCATTTTTTACAGTAGTGTAAATGGGGCTTTAGGGGCTCCTTTACATGGAGGGAGGAAGATCCTAGAAGGCCGATCATCCTAGCGCCATACTGTATGTTTTCTGTATTCAGTTTACATGCAAAGGGTCGTACTTGGCCCTAACGCTAGGATCTTCCTAGTCTTAGGATCATCCTACCTGAGAGGTAGGAAGTTCCTAGCACCAGGAAGATCATAGCACCATGTAAACTGCTTTCGCTAGGAAGATCCTAGCACGAGGGACAAAAACAACAAACCAAAGAAACATGGCGCGGCCGGGCGATCAGCGGCTAAAGGAAGACAATTTCGTCGAAATTTTCGACCAAAATTTCTGCATGTAAACCAATCGAAAAGTTGGTTCGCCGTCTAGGATCTTCCTACCTCCATGTAAACAGCCCCTTCGTATGACGGCTTTCTCTCACAAATGAGCGTAAACCATCAGTAGTGACTGAGCTGTGAGCTCAGTACTTACGGTGCGATATTCATCTATCGAAGTACACATGTAAGCTTAATTTACTGTAATTCCTGTAACATGACAGAAATCCTACCAGATCTTCATCAACAGTGCTTTGTACCTACTCAGTAAGTTGCTGTTGGTCTTCTTCTTCTCTTCCTCTCCTTCTTTTTCACTCACCACAGTTGCCAAAATACTTTTTAGCAATGAGCATCGCAGTAAGTACGTTGTGTAAGAGTCACGCGGATTCGTGGTTAAAACACTACTTTTTGAGCAGTTTTATACTGGAGATCTGGCAGCTAGTGCAACAGGCTAACCAACCACAAGAACCGGAAAACAACGAGAACCAGAAGAAGAACCAGGAGAACCACGAGAACCAGAAGAACCAGAGAACCACGAGAACCACGAGAACCACAAGAACCAGAAGAACCAGAAGAACCAGAGAACCACGAGAACCAGAAGAACCAGAACAACCAGAAGAACCAGAGAACCACGAGAACCACGAGAACCAGAACAACCAGAAGAACCAGAAGAACCAGAGAACCACGAGAACCAGAAGAACCAGAGAACCACGAGAACCACGAGAACCACAAGAACCAGAAGAACCAGAAGAACCAGAGAACCACGAGAACCAGAAGAACCAGAGAACCACGAGAACCACGAGAACCAGAAGAACCAGAAGAACCAGGAGAACCACGAGAACCACAAGAACCAGAAGAACCAGAAGAACCAGGAGAACCACGAGAACCAGAAGAACCAGAGAACCACGAGAACCACGAGAACCAGAACAACCAGAAGAACCAGAAGAACCAGAGAACCACGAGAACCAGAAGAACCAGAGAACCACGAGAACCACGAGAACCACAAGAACCAGAAGAACCAGAAGAACCAGAGAACCACGAAAACCACAAAAACCAGAGGAACGAGAAGAACAAGAGAACCACGAGAACCACAAGAACAACAAGAACCAGAGAACTATGGGAAAAAAAAAAGGAACCAGGAGAAGATTGTTTGTGACAAAGTCGAATAAGCGAGATGTGACGTCAGCTGTGGCTATTACATTGGAGATCAGCCGTAACAAATCAACGTGGTGTGGTACATTTGAACAGATCGAATGATAATCGTTTCCTGTGAAATGCGCCTGCGATGATTTTCACGGTCAAAGGTTTTGGATCTTCGACAGTCTCTGAAAAGTATAGTTCGTTTATTTCTTCTTCTTTCCGGGCCACTTCAAGCAAAATATAAATTTCGAAGAAACTTCGGCTGACAAAATGCTCGTTGAGTTAACTCTTTTTCTACCCGCGATTTGGTCGCCTTTTTTTTGCAATTTCCGGAGAGTAGGAGGTCAAATCGACCTGGCTACTCCAAATAACGGGTTACCACGGAGATTTCGCTGGTCCGCAACACCGAAGGCTCTATCTTTGTTGTCACGTTCGTCACGCTAGCTGTCGTTTATTTCTAAACGAACACTGCAGCTACAATTCGTTACTTATTTGATTTATAAGTGTGTTTTTCGAGCCATTTTCCACCTCATAAGTCCCCTGCCTGGCATCATAAAGCTGGGTTGATGGGTAGAGGCAATCCTTTGAAAGAAAACAGAGGTGAGAAGCAATTTCACACGAAGTAAGCCGCTCAAAGTATTCGAGCGAGTGATGGCAATTCACGGAGTGAAGTTGTGTCTTTAGTCGTTTGGTGAGTGGATTCCGGGACCTCGCATGACAATTTTGGCGAGTTTTGACTTGTAAATAGTGCAATCGGTGCAATGTTTTGCCAGCAGGACCGGGTGGCTCGACACGGTTCTAAAAAATATGTGAAATGGAAATTGGCAGAGTTCCATGCTGCTGTTAGGCAAGAATATCCCAGAATTCCTTTGGGTCACAAACGTGAAAATTACAGACCGTGAGAGCAACTGAAATCAAATAGCGTTAACCACGTCGTGCTAAAGAAGTGAGCAGGAAAATGAGGAACAGATTGCAAGAAGTTGAGTTGAAGTTTGCTGCCAATGTAAACTTTTAGCTTCAAGAGGAATTTTTGTCTTTAAAACTTCAACGTGAGTTACGTGAATTTTGGTGTTGTCCGAGGGCGTTTTAGGGTTTTGCAACAGAATAAACAGTCATATTAAATGAAAATTGGAAGTTCTGTTCAGTTTCCGGGGTGATGAAGTCGAGACAAGTGATCATTTGGCAATAACAATGGTTCATTTTAACCATATTCCGGAATTTGGGGAAGCTGCGGGGTTTTCAAAGCGTCGGTCATCTATGACCGATATTTCGGCGAGCGGTAGAAAAAGAGTTAACCTCTTGGCAAACAAGTGGCTGTTTTGTTTCGTGGTATGCAAAATTTTGGCGTCTGTAGTGCTGTTTGCCTTACCGGAGAATTGACCACCGTGTCAAAGCGAATCAAGGAATTGTGTACAACCCTTCGCTTTCCCGAAGGGATAGTGATCTGTAGCCGTTAAAAATGTAAACATTTAGCGCGCAATTGCTTACCTGAGTTCTTAGAAATTATTAAATATTAACGTATCACTTTAAGCGTTAATCCCGAATAGTTACCCTTAAGCCGTTCACAACCTTTGTTTACTCCGTTTTGCCTTTCAGCCGTTGCACTAGCCGTCGCCTTGTAATTTTGTTTTGGTGGCTGAGAATTTATCAGGATTTATCCACTCGACATGGTCCGTGCTTCGCGGATAACCCGCGCACGCTTCAGGTTGGCTTTCGGTACTTTTCCTTTCTCCCCTAGGCCCAGTAGAGACAACCTTCACGCTAACCCGCCCCTCCCTCGACTTGTTTATTTGTAATCTCCCAGATTCTGGGAGACACGTGACCAGACCCAACCAGGGTCTCTTCTCTCTCGCTCCAGGGGGCGGGAAGAGGAGAGACCCTGGGAACGAGGTTGTCCACGCGCGACTTCATCATGCTCTTTAATTCCCGTCTTGAAGAGGTTGCTTCTGATGACTCATGCACGCCTATCATTACGGGGGAACAAAAACACATCAGTCGAGAGCACGAATTGTGTTTGAATGAGTTGTTTTATGTTTCTTGATGTCCTCACGGTGATTAACTATTCAAAAATCGCCGTGCCTACAATGGCGAAGAAATCTTCACTGCGTGAGCGTGAGTCAACGCAGCGACTCACCCACCCCATGTCGTTTGGAGTACCACTTAAATTTTCCCCAACTAGACCACCATAAGGTGAGAGAATGTCAACGCCGACAATTTGCCGATTGTCTCCGTTTCAGGTCGAACGCCAATTCCGGGCACAAAATAGAACAGTCCCTAAACAAAAGCCCTATTGTCTTCGAAAAAGTCAATCATAACAAAAGGCAAAGTTTGATATGACATGCAATGTGATTGGTCGATGTTCTCAAATCATTTAGACGAAGTTCATTCAATGTCACAGAGATCAAAGTCTCACGATAATCTGATAAAGTGACAAATAAATAATGTCACGCAAGAATGCGCCGCACGTTTGTGTCCTAGACCAGACACTTCAACCAATCAGTTTCATCAAAATTTCTCAACCTTTATTACATGTTTTAAAATGAAAGGAAATAACCAGAATTTAATGAGAGTTCCATACTCTGAATGGAGGAGTATTACCTGGCCTCTAAATTCAAGACCGTGATCCGATTACGAATTGAAGGTGGCAATGGGAGATTTAGAACTCACGAAAACTCCTTAAAATTACACTCAGCACATTTAGTATATAGAAGGGTAGGGAAATCTGTCATTTAGGTATTTAAAAGGGCCTTTCATTAAAATATTTCAAACACACGTACTTTAACGACTGTACTGTTTTAATTTACAGAACGCCACATGAAAATGACAAGAAGACTTCCTCTTTTTGGTATACGAAAGGGGTACCATTTGTCAATGGAAGGTATACGAAAGGGGTACCTTTTCTGTCAAAAATGGTATATAAAAGGATAAGGGGTCGGACCTCGGGGCGGAGCCTCCCCGTACTCAAATTTTTTTAGTACACCCCCATCCCCCCGGAGACCAAACAACCTGAAAATAACTTGTCACCACTTGCCTGTATCTCCATCAACGTAAAACACACGTCACTGTCACGCTTGTACAATCTATGACAGTTAAAAGCTTTGTTTAATTCCCCACTCCATAAACTATGAGGAATCTGGGTACGAAATTGATTCATGGGGGCTTATGGGATCGTTTGGGTAGACACGATGGAAGAAAAATGGCGTCTGTGAGGAAGTGCTGATTGATTAATTCGTCTCGTGTCGACGTCAACATGCCAAAACCTGTGAATTGCTGTGAACCCGGCTGCACTAACAATTTTCGGAACAATCCTGCACTCAAGTATTATCGAATTCGCAAAGAAATGTGGCTAAGAAGACAGCACAAGATCTTGATTCGTAATACAACACTGAAACTGAATTCTGACAACACTCGTATTTGTGCGCATCACTTCGAAGGTGGAACTAAGAGAGGTAGGCACGATTTACCGTCGATTTTTCCGTGGTCAAAGGCCGTGTCAAATCGACGTGTTTCGAAGCGTCTTCCTGTCGAAGACGTGATAAAAGTGCCTACAAAATCTGGTCTGAAACCATCTGCAAGACTAAGTTCTACAGATGATATCGCTGGAAACTCTCTTGATCGGAATGAACCACCGGGAAGCGAGCTATCGCAGACCGACGATAAGCTTGCCATAAATGAGCAAGGTACCGCAACATTTTTGAGTGAGGAAATACAAGAAAAGGAGGAAGCTACACAAACCGAATATCATGAGCGTGCAAAGGTGGAGTTTGGCACACAGACAGAATTGTTTAACCTTAGATTTGACATTGAAAGGTTTAAAGAAAAGGAACCAGATGTTGCTTTTTATACAGGATTTCCCAACTTTAAAACGTTAATGCTCTGTTATGATTTGGTAAAGGATTAAGCTCAGAACATTAGCTATGACAGGAAACATTTTGATTGCCCAGCCCTTTTGCTGCAAGGAAGACCAAGAGCCCTTACAATATTTCAGGAATTTATTCTTGTGCTAATGCGACTACGACTTGGTCTGTTTGAAAAGAGATTTGGCTCACAGGTTTAAAATTGCAGAGTCGACAGTCTCCATCATATTTCGAACATGGACTCGGTTTCTACGACTTGAATTACAGGAGCTGATTGTTGTTCCACCAAGGAATGTACTACAAGAACATATGCCAACACTTTTCAAAGAATTTTATCCCAACACAGTTTTAATTATTGACTGTACAGAGGTGCGGATGGAACGGCGATCAGCTCTGGATAATCAGTCTTCCTGTTACTCATCCTACAAGTCAAGGCCAACCATGAAAGGCCTTGTCGGAATCACTCCGAGTGGTGTCATTGGATTTGTCAGTGAGCTATATCCTGGCAGCATCACAGACAAAGAGATCACAGTTAAGAGTGGTATCTTGGAACTGTTAGAATGTGGTGATGAAGTAATGGCTGATAAGGGTTTTCTTATCCAAGATGAGCTCGCAGCCGTTGGTGCAACCCTTACAATTCCAGCTTTTTTAAAAGGAAAAAAGCAGTTTTCAAGAGCAGAAGCAGAGAGAACCAAAAAATTTGCTAGCTTAAGGGTTCACGTTGAAAGATGCATGGAACGAATTAAAAATTGGCATATCCTGAACAGACCAATTCCAGTCTCCCTTTCAGGCTTAGCTTCTGACATTTTTATTGTTATTGCAGCCATCACAAATTTTCTTCCCCCACTTATTTCGTAGGTACCTGTAATTAGAAAAATTCTGTTGTTGACAGTTGTTATTCAAAAACCTTTAAGCCATGCAGATTCTAGTTACTGTTGTATTGTAGGTTTTCTATAACACTGATTACTGTCAAAGCAAGAAAGTAGAGTATGTTAGCAATGTTTTGGTTTTTGAAGCCACAGCCACCAGGGTAAAATAATTCCAGTGGCTTATTCTCACTTTCACAGTGAAACAGCTGTCAAATGGTTTCTACATGGTCAGCATTTCTTTTATTTTCACAACTGGCTCAACATAAACAGAAATATTATGTTTCAGTTTTGGTTCTTGTTTTTCCAGGGCAATGTTAGCAGTCTTATTAATTGAAATCTGACTTATAATGAATTTATGGTATGTTGTTTACTATTTAAGCCCCAGTATTAAAAAGCATATTTTTCTCACTGTTCTCAGTATATTTCTTATGGTACTGCTTGGGAGAATTTGCTTAAGAATCAAGACATTTCATCTTTGGTGATCATGTCAGTCATTCACTTGACCCACATGTCAACACCAGCAGGACAAGCACAATATGACTGCTTTACGTGTCCGTTTGGTAACAGGATAGTGAAACAGTTATAAACACTTGATTTTTTCATCGATGGCTAAACCTGACTCTTTAAAAACCATTTGTTTTCTTGAAAACATGTCGTCACCTTCATTAGGTTACCGGATTTAAAAAAGTTATAACCTTTAACGAGTGGCTTTGCAGTCGAAAGCTGCTTTTTGGCGTTGGAAGACTCTATCATGTATTTCCAAACAGTGCCAAAATTTACTTCTGGCAAATTAGAAAGGTCTTCATGAAAGCCGTCTTTCGGGAAAATTTCAGTGATGTTCGGCGAGTTCACTTCATCCATTATTCCCAAGATAACTTTCTTTCGTGCAAGATGAATGCCTCCATCTGGATCTTTAAGGTTCTTCAAGTGTAGCCCACCACTGACATAATCTTTCAACCTAAAGCCGAGAAGAGTTAATGAAATGAACGACGTCTTGAACAGGTTCATAAAACAAATGTAGCCGGGTACAAATAATTATGAAAGATTGGATTGTTGTATACGTAGTCGCGCAAACCTTTTAACGAGATCGACTTTCTTTCCGCTTGTTTTCGCTCCACGGAACAATAACCAACGTCTTAGCTGAGGCACGGTGCACTCCTCGGGGTTTTCTCGAGGCAGCTTTGCTCCAGGTATGTCTTCCTCGCATAAAACAACTTGTTTTGAACAGCTGGTTTTCTCTGCCGCCATTTTGAAATTTAGCGCGTCTACCCAAACGATCCCATAAGCCCCTATGAATCAATTTCGTACCCAGACTCCTCATAGTTTATGGAGTGGGGAATTTGGTCAGTTTTAAATGAATGACAAGCGGAGCTTTTTAGCTGAACGCAGAGCTGAACGTTTACTCAAAACCTCGCCTTAATTTGCGTACTGCAACAGCAATCTATTTAGACAAGCCTGTTACAGCCACCCATAAAGATCTTTCTGTGGAAATGAAGTCTCTGTTCGTTATCGTCTTGGTTCTTTGCATCTCCGTCGGTAAGTAGTCCTAACAGTGCATTTCAAAACATTCAACGTGATTTGCAGCCTGTTAGATGAAGTGCCGACGGAACCGAAGGTTCTGGTTGAGCTTGGTAATTTTTATAACGCAGTGGCTTTAATATTTAATAACCCACAGACAGCCAGGGAGATCTGATGTTCAGAGATTTACGAGGGCAATTTTTCGTCACTCTATAGTGTGCATTTTTAAATAATGTGGCGGCATTATATAGCAATGAACGCTCGGGATTTTTTATTTCTACAAACAAAGGATGGGGCGCTACAGCTCGACCAGTCTTTCTGGCGACGAAAACCTGTGTTCCTCACCCCTCATTACCCGATTGGTGCTACCTACATTTTACTAAACATCTGTGTTAAATCGAAGCTTTATCAGTGTGGAGATATTTAGGCGTTTAGAATGGAAAACCTTTCGTGATGTTAGCTTACGTAATCAGTAATAAACATCTTTACCGCGCGCTCAGTCTTTTCAGGCAGTCCAATATATTAAATGATCAGCATCCTTTTCAGCTGCAAATCCCACTTCTGTGTTGCTCGCTCCGTTCCTTCTTCGCGTTCAAATGTCCCGAGAGTTGCTGAGTCTTTCGATAAATTTCACACTCATAATACAAATGCAAAGTTAATTCATAAATTGGAAAAGGTTGGTCATTTTCCGTTTCAAACGACTGTTTACGACAGCTGGCCAAATACAGAATATAGCAGCAAAGTCTACTGGCTCATAGTTTTTCCTTTGTCTTATGAACCAATTAGATTCGTTGTTAATTAGGTGACAAAATTTGGGCCGATTTAATCGGCCTTGGCGCATCTAGCAATTAATTTTCGGGCCGATTTAATCGGCCTCTGGCGAATCTAGGGTCAACGTTTCCTTCGTACAGCCTTGAGCAATTGATGATTGCGCAAGGCTCATTAGCTATGGTTAAAGATCGTGCGGAAAGTGAAGGAGGCATTTTGTGAAGCCATGTTGTTTTGTGCAATGTAGCTTTGTTTCCTTAGCGTTACATCCAAAAAACGATAAGCTTACACAGATGAATGCGGCACCACATAATCATCACGTAAAATGCGCTATGTCAGATGCCCTTCGGATGCTGTATATTGTTCGTCGATAGGTTTCGTTACGGTTTATGCCCGTGATTACTTTGCTGGTGATTCAGTAAATCTGGATATTTTCCTTGATGTTTATTTCTGTAAATTATTCAGTCGAGCAGGACTTGTTGACGTAAAATTTAACAAAAGCCGTTCCTTAAAATACTACCATTTGCGTTCAATCGTGAAGCGTGAACGTTTTTTTTTTGCAAACGAGACAGTTTCCCAGACAACTGTATCATCTGAACCAATGAAAATGTTTCGTTTGGAGTACGAAACTATGAATGTTTGTCAAACAAACATTGCACGTTTTGTTCACCTGGTGTGCAGGTTTGACAAAATTAGATACAGTTTTTAGAGTTTTTGACGCTTCGTGTCATTGCAACTTCAGAAAGATGCAGGCGCGAAACCTATCGCACTGGAATTGCTTTGGATCAGGACATGAAATTGCTGATAGTAGACAGCATTTTTTTTAAAATTGCATTTACTTTAGAGAGCGTAAAAGTTATTTTTAGCCCTACGCGTGGGAAAGCTGCATCCGTGCCGTAATTAAAATATTTTACACAGTGCAACGACTTCAACCGTGGCAACCCGAGGTTTTTTAACAAATGAAAAGGTGATTCGTTAACAAAGAATTTCAACTTGCGGTTTTCAAAGCCAATCAAATGCAATCCTAAATTTATCTTGTATTTTTCCACTGTGGGAACAGACTAGCCTGCGTCGCAGACGTAACAAAACCCCGGTTAGTAATGTCTGCGAAGCAGCGTATGCCAAGCCAAATGTAGCAATATTCAATATTGATATATTTATTCAATTTAATCCTTATTGATTCAATTTAATTTTCATATTCATTCAATTTAATCTTAAATCATTCAATTCAATTCCTATAGCCATTCTATTTAATCCTCATTCATTTAATTCAATTTTCAGATCCATTCAATTTAATTTTTGTATTCTTTTGATTCAGTTTCAATATTGCTTCAATTTAATTTCTGTATTCATTCAATTCAATTTCTATATTCATTCAATTCAATTGTTATATTCATTCAATTCAATCTCTAATTCAATCGATCCAATTTTCAGATACATTCAATTCAATCCGTCTTTATTCATTCAATCTTCGCACTCATTTATTACTCGGGCTGCGCGCGTCTCGCGCGGCGCCCGGGTCTAAGATTACCGACGGTTATTCTTTTTCGTCGTCGAGTATCATCCACAAAGTGCACTTCCGGCGTTTCTGCGCAAGCGCTAACTATTTTTAACAGAGTGATGCCACGTTGTCATGTTGTCACGTATCGGAAAATGTCGATTCACCTTGTGTCTTTTGAAGTCTGAACAAACAATATGTTAAGAGAAGTGTCTATGCGAATGATTGCAAGTTCAACGGCGAGAAGAAAGCTTTTAACATGAGTAAACTTAACTCCAGATGGACTGCCGTGTTTCCTCGTGTCTGCTTCAGTAGACTGCGAGTAGTTTCTAATTTTGGCGATGGATTGTGGGGCGGGCGAAAGACACGTGCGCGCGCGAAGTTGCGAGGAGACGCGACGCGAGGGGAGCGCCAAAAATTAGAGACTACAGACAAAGGGAGTTTGACCTTTCACGGCCGAGTGATTCGGAAGTATAAATCTCATATCAACAGCAAGAATGATACTTGTTGTCACGTATCGGAAAACGTCGATTCACCTTGTGTCTTTGAAGTCTGAACAACTAATATGTTAAGAGAAGTGTCTATACGAATGTTTGCTAGTTCAACAGTGAGAAAAAAAGCTTTTAACATGACCAAAATTTAACTCCAGATGGACTGCCGTGTTCCTCGTATCCGCTCCATTGAGATGTACATTTTGTTGAATAACTCAAGTACGGGATATCACACACCCCTGAGACTTTGACAGGTAGTTAATTTACTATTTTCCCACAATATCTCAATTTCTGGACTTTAATTTTTGAATGATAAGCGATTAGTTTTTACAAATGTACTAGCGTCCCTTGAAACTGTCCAGAAACGTTCCTTTCTTGTGTTTCAAATGACCCTGGATTGACGTATTTGTAAACAGTTTCACTCTGCTAATTAATTTTCTACTCACATTTCACCGAGACTCCATTCACATTTATGCGAAAAAATCCTACATCGTTCGATAAGCGTTTCCTTTCTCAAACAATTATCCATCGAAGCGAAAACAAGTGTGCTTAGTTTTTTTTGGAATCAATACACTATTTTTATCACCTTGCATAATGATAAACCTCTGTGGCCTAAAGGTCATTGTTCCTGCCTGTGACGCAGCTAACCCGGGTTCGATGTCTTTTAGTGGTATATATCACGGGCTTTATTTTTTCTGTTTCTCTTTTTCTTGTTCTTTTAGAAATATTTTTTACAAGTGTTATAATTATTGTTCTCAATGGTTGAGCTGTATTTTAGAGGAATATATGTTGATAGGGGTCTAAAGAAATAGACTCCAACACAAGCTAAACACAATGCGTCCGATGTAAGAAAGACAGACTTCCCTCTATTCTTTTGTTTAGCACTAAGTTAGGGATACAATAGTGTTTTTTGCAATCCCGAGTTTAGGCTAATTGTAGCCTCTTGTTCAATTTGGGGGACTGTATCAAGGGGGAAAATTTGAGCGGGAGCTGGGACTTATGGTAAAGATGGCGGACGAAATGCACGAGGATGAAGATTCCGAGGTGAAGAATTTCTTTGAGCATGTTATAAGCAGGACCGAGGAAATTCTGAGTCAAAATTCATCTGCTAGGAGTGAACGCCGCATATCTGAGGTTTTAACCCATATAGATCTCTTAGAGAGAACGGTAAGATTACCAAGTCAGTTGGCGAACATAGTTAGCGACGAAACTGATGCAAAACAGTTAAACGATCTAAGAGTTGTGTTTTCTGAATTACTTGAGAGGTTCCTCCAACATTTTGGAAACAGTATATCAAGACTATCGCGAGTTACAACTATCCCTTGTCAAACAGTAAAGAATGGACGCCCAGGTAGACCATCGGTAGATATTCCGCCCGAGGTACTAGAGGATTTACGTGGGCTGAGCTTCACGTGGGAAAAGATTGCTAGGATTTTTCGGATATCTCGTTGGACAATAATGCGCCGAGTTCGTTCATTTGACCTAGAACATTTATCCCTATTCAGCACCATGAGCGATGAAGAAATACCTAGAACATTTATCCCTATTCAGCACCATGAGCGATGAAGAAATAGACAGTATTATTCAGGACTTCATTGCACGACATGGGTCAACCACAGGCGCAACTTATCTACGAGGACACTTTCGAGCAATGGGGTACATTGTACAAAGGAGGCGGATCAGAAAACAAATAAATGAGTGAATAAATGAGTGCGAAGATTGAATGAATAAAGACGGATTGAATTGAATGTATATGAAAATTGGATCGATTGAATTAGAGATTGAATTGAATGAATATAACAATTGAATTGAATGAATATAGAAATTGAATTGAATGAATACAGAAATTAAATTGAAGCAATATTGAAACTGAATCAAAAGAATACAAAAATTAAATTGAATGGATCTGAAAATTGAATTAAATGAATGAGGATTGAATAGAATGGCTATAGGAATTGAATTGAATGATTTAAGATTAAATTGAATGAATATGAAAATTAAATTGAATCAATAAGGATTAAATTGAATAAATATATCAATATTGAATATTGCTACATTTGGCTTGGCATAGCAGCGCCAAATTCCTTGTTCTGTGTCAGAATTTGAGTACGCGTTATGATTGGCTCGTCAACAAAAGGCAGACGCGACAGACAGAAATTTTTGAAGCGGTGGCATTTGATTTTCCGCCTGTGTGCACAGTTTTAGCCAATAAATGGACCTTGATTACCACAGCGGCCTTTTGTCGAACAAATTTGAAGCGAGAGTGAAAGATGCCTGAGCGGCTGAAATCCAAAACAAAAATCGGCCCAATAATTTTTTTCAACGCCTTTATAGTTTGCGTAAGCCAATCATGGTCAATCATTACAAAGTGAATTTCATCGCTTCTGTTTTTGAGAAGCAGTTAGTGTTTAGATAAATGCGAGATTGTGACTGTGCAACTCAGAATCAATCAGGCTGGTGGACTTTTCGATAACGTTAGAGGTTTACCAAACTTCAAAATATTATAGATGGTTCCACGGTTATAAACGCCATATTAACTGGGGGGCAAACTCAGCTAAAATTACAGTAAATGCACGGGATTTTGACCGACTTTGAACAGCTGTAACACCGCTTCAAAGAGGCGGATTTCCGCAGCGAAAAGGTCTTTCAAAAGACATTTGTACTAACATTACTTTCATGAAGTATAAAGAACATATTCAGGCTACAACGACCGTAAACGAATTTTTTAGATTTCATACAAACCTCTGTAATCAAAATTATGCAAATTACCGCGAATTTAGAAACCACATGAGAAGATTTATAATTCTAATTTACGGACGTCGTACCTTCTTTAATGTCCTTATTTTCTGTTGAATGAACGATATCAATGAAACCGTTAAAAGTAGTGGCAAATGTTGGAAATCCGCCTCTTTTTAGCGGCGTTACAGCGGTTCAAAGTCGGCCAAAATCCCATAACATTTACTTTAATTTTAACCGCGTTTGCCCCCCAGTTAATATGGCGCTAATAACCATGGAACCATCTATTGTTTTGTTTTTTCGGTGACATTTGAGATCTGTCGCGTCTGTTCCCACCGCCAAGTTAAATTTAGGATTGAATTCCATTGGCTTTGAAAACCACAAAGTCCTGATTGGTTTAAAAAAAAAAAAAACCTCGGGTGGCCCCTGTTGAAGTCGTTGCACTTAAGGGCCTGTTTATATGGTCTCGGGTACCCGAGACAACCCTCCCCCCGAGTTACCCTGGGCGAGCTATTTTTCTACTTATTTCTTTGAAAAGTTCTACCAACCGTTTACATGAGATGGGCGAGACAACTCAGGTAGGCGAGTTGTCTCGCCTCGGCAGGTAGGGTAACCCTGGCAAGCGGGACAACTTTTTCTCGTGTAAACACTTTGTCTCGCCTTCCCGGGACGAGACGGCCGAAAATGAAATATGCGCGTATGCGAAAAAAAGTTATTTCGGTCCAATTTTTGAGTTAAAAAACGCAAATTTATTTCAAGGAATTACATTTTGAAAGCCAGCATTATCCACAGTGATCAGATAGAGCGGGGAAGAAACTGATTCGGAGCTAAGAATGAAGCTAAGTTATGTGACACGTTACAAACTTCGAATTGGCTGATGGCTCACTGGTCCTTTTATAAAAAGAAGTATCGAAGCAAAAATGAACCTAGGAAGGAAATTTTCAATCAATATTGACGATATTCAATCAAAGAGCGACCAAATACAAAGAAAGAAGGGCAAATGAGGATTTGTAAATTTGAGACGTGCTTTGAATAACTAAGTAGGGTCAACTTTGTCTCGGTCACGCAATTCTCATATAAACGCTCGGTAAAGTTGTCTCGGGGGGAAGGGTTGTCTCGGGTACCCGAGACCATATAAATGGGCCCTAAAACAGATATCATTTGATCAGAAACAATTGGTCAAAAATTCCGGAATTTTCGGGGTCAGAAGCAAATGGAACGGCAATTTTCGGAAAATTCATCTCGAAATTTTGGTCAACCTCTCGCGGTTGTCCGTTTTCCCGAAATATCGGAATTTTCCGGAAATTTTCTGCTCCATTTGGCATTTCATTTCGGTGAGACAGTCGGCTCCCCAGTTTCCTTTGCAAATGAGATGCCGAAGGCAAGATGGCGGAATGTGTGTTATACCAATGAGAAGAGAGCAGTCCATTGACGTGGGAAAAACCGTACCATTTGACACCTGGGAATTTCGGAAATTGAAACCGGAATTTTTGCCCAAATGGATCGCGCCCAAGAGTTCCTTATATCCATTTCATCATTTGAAATTTTGTTTGTGAGTTTGGCTGAGAAAGTTATTTAAGCTCTGTTATGCGCGGCGCTTGATCATGAGTCGAATGAAATTATTAGGACGTAAATCTTAAATCAATTCAGGATTTAAATTTTTAGTAAAAGTGCAACGATGTCATGAAAAACAGGACTGGTGAAGATGTTTTTACTTTTCTGCCAGAATAACGGCGTCAATACACTTTTACATCTTCTTCTGAACTCATTGTATTTATTTATTTATTTATTTTTAGAAATTGACCACAGATTGTAACTCAACAGAATATTTCAGCCAGCGAACACCTAACTCTTGAACAGTTCAGTTTTGATACTCAGAACTCGACAAATTACAGAACAGCAACTGTAAATTCAAACTGTACGCCGGAAAATATGCCGGTTTTTATGGGATAACTGGTGGAGAAGTTGACAATTCAGACAAGAAGTCCATTAATCTTTTTCCGTCCATTTCTTCAAGACTGCAAGTGAGACAGACGGCTTTTCAGTCTTCATAAGTTCTATAAGTTCTAAATCGTCTTCTGTTAATTTACTCCACTTTGTACCTCCTTTAGCTCCAGGATTAATTGAGAGTTTCGTCAAATCTTTGTATAAATGGTGTTTCCAGAAAGCTTCATTTCCCGGCTCGGAAAAATAACGAAACGATCACGGAATGTATCTAGTCACTCGATCGCCACCTTCCTGGAGAATAGATGGTTCCACGGTTATTGGCGCCATTTTAACTGGGGGGGGGGGGGCGGCAAACACGGCTAAAATTACGGTAAAAATGTATGGGATTTTGACCGACTTTGAACCGCTGTAACACCGCTACAAAGAGGCGGATTTCCGCAGCGACAATATCTTTCAAAACACATTTGTACGGACATTATTTTCATAAAGTATAAAGAATAGATTCAGGCTAAAACGACCGTAAACGAATTTTTAAGATTTCATACAAACCTCTCTAATTAGAATTATGTAAATTACCGCGAATTTAGAAGCCACATGAGACGATTTATAATTCTAATTTATGGACGTCTTACCCTCGTTAATGGTCTTATTTTCTGTTGAATGAACGACATTAAAAAAGCCGTTAAAAGTAGTGGCAAATGTGGGAAATCCGCCTCTTTCTTAGCGGCGTTACAGCGGTTCAAAGTCGGTCAAAACCTCATACATTTACTGTAAATTTAGCCGTGTTTGCCCCCCAGTTAATATGGCGCCAATAACCGTGGAACCATCTATTCTATCTATTATCAGTGATTTCATCTCTTGATCCACAGCAATTTCGGTGCGATAGGTTCGACCGCATTTGTTTACTTTTCGCGCCTCCATCTTTCTGAAGTTGCAATGACACGAAGCGTTCAAAACCCTAACAAGTGTCTTTAACTTTGTCAAACCTGCACACCAGGTGAACGAAACGTGCAACGTTTGTTTGACAAACATTCATAGTTTCGTACTCCAAACGAAACATTTTCATTGGTTCAGATGATACAGTTGTCTGGGAAACTGTCTCGTTTGCAAAATAAACATGCGTGAAAAAACGTTCACCCTTCACGGTTGAACGCAAATCGTAGTAAGTGGTGCCCTCCGTTTACTTGCCTTTTTGCGGATGCCAGAATTTTACTCGTAATGGCTCTCAGAAAAATCGGTCGGCTTCAGTATTTGGGAAATTCTGTAGTTTTGCGAGCGCCATGGTGTGATCGAATCATTTTTTTACCCTGTTCTTCATCTTGCCAAAGCGAAAATTATGAATCACGTACAGTATTCAGCTTATGGAGCGAATTTCTACAACTCGTATCCTAGGATAGATCTGTTTGTTTATGCCTTTGCTGGTGATTAGATCTGGATTATTTCCTTTGTGTTGATTGCTTTAAATTCCTTAGTTGACCAGGACTTGTTGGATGTACATTTATAAACTCAACGAAAGGCGAAGGAAAATGTTCTGAGTATAATTGGGAAGCTGACTTAATGATATTCCTTCGTGAACCGTATTTGCTTAATGTCGCCACAAACAAAACAAAACCCAAGCTAAAGGCTGGTTTCCATATGATCGCAGACGATGGCAGATCGCAAAAAGTTCTGCGATCGTGTTCGTGTTCTTCTACAATCGATTACGATCCTGCGATCATATAAAAATTCTGCGATCTGCGATCGAAGCCTATCCCATAATATTTTTAATTCAGACAACGCGCGTGTACATTTGACATTTCCGCTGACCGAAAGGTATGGCTACAGTCGGCTCTGCGAACTTTAGCGATCGTCTGCGATTATATGGAAACAGTTCTCTTTGCGATCGTTTGCGATCATAGGGAAACCAGGCTGAAGTGATAAACGTTTACCCCGTCAATATTTCACGCAGACTTCGATCCCAAATGGCTAGTGGCACTTACCTGATTTACTTGACCTCGTTGCAATATCTCAAATTACGTATTCTTTTCAGCCTCCGACCAATATCAGTATTGCCACTCGTCTCAAAAATTTTCGAAAAAATTATTTATCATCAACTTTATGATTCCCTTCAGGATAATAACCTCTTGAATACGTACCAATCTGGCTTTCGATCAATGCACAGCACGCTAACAGCGTTGCTTGAGACAACGAATAACGGTCTCTTGAATGGCGTGGTATTTATGAGGGTCCCCAGCGGGGGTCTGTGTTCCCGTGTTCCCTTCAAAATTTTAACTCTGTTCCCTTGTTCCCGTCCAAAATTACACCTTGTTCCCTTGTTACCCTTTCAAGATTAAATTTTATCTCTTATTCTTTGCATATACGTCCAAATTAACCAATCTGAACAAAACAAAATAACTGATTGAAGGTCTACAGTGTTGCTGATAAATTTTGATCATTATTTCTAGAGCTAGAAACGGTCAGAGACGAGTAGACACGAAAGATGGCAACAAAACCTTGCCAAAGAAATCAGAAAACAGCAGAAAATCTTCTATCACCCCACGTTTATGTAAAAAACGTAGGGCCTTGTAATTTTTTGTGTTTGTTCCCCTGTTCCCTAACCTATTTGATGTTCCCTTGTTCCCTACGATTTTTTTGCTTTGTTCCCGTGTTCCCATTGCCAAATTTCCCGTGTTTCCTTGTTCCCCAAAAACCCCTGGGGGACCCTCATTTATTGATCTTAAAAAGGCCTTTGATACGATCGATCATGAAATAATTTTGCGGAAACTTGCGAACTACGGGGTTCAGATCCAAATGCTCTACGATTTTTTGCGTCCTACTTATGTAATAGATCCCAAAAATGCAGTGTCAACGGAGCGTTATCCAGTGCAAGTAAGTTAACTTACGGGGTTCCCCAGGGAAGTATACTGGGACCTTTGCTCTTTCTAATATATATAAATGATCTTCCTTATTGCCTCGATATATCCTGCGCAAAATGCTTGCGGACGATACTAACATCACCGTCCCTGGTTGCACGTTTGCCGAACTCGAACAACCAACCAATTCTGAACTTACCAATCTTTATAGCTAGCTAAAAGCAAATAAGCTTAGTCTAAACATCGCGAAAACTGAGTTTATGGTGATAAGTTCTCGTCAGAAGTTCCTTGCAGAGAATTGTAGTGAATTTAATATCCAATTAGATAACCAACCAATTAGCAGGGTTGAGCATGCCAAATCATTAAGTTTGATTATTGATGACCGACTTTCATGGTCCAATCACATGAGAGAACTATGCAGAAAGATATCCTCGGCAATCGGTGCTCTGAGGCGCATTAGGTCACTCATTTCTCAATCCACTGCAGTACGAGTACAAATATATAACCCTTTAATCCAACCTCATTTCGATTACTGTGCCCCCGTTTGGGGTGGATTGAGTACTTATCTATGTAAGAAACTACAAAATTGCAAAACCGAACTGCTAGGGTTATTCTCCAAGCAAACTGCGAGGTAAATTCAAGCCTGCTTCTTGGAACATTGAAGTTGGGCCTGCTATCATTAAGAAGAAGAAAGCATAAAGCTATAATGATGCTTAAGTCCTTCAATGGGTTAGCCCCAGTGTACTTGCAAGAATTATTCAGTGGTCTCGGTACCCTAGACAACCCTCCCCCCCCGAGTTACCCTGGGCGAGCTATTTTTCAACTTACTTCTTTGAAAAGTTCTACCGTTTACATGAGATGGGCGAGACTAAAGAGTGCACTCGGATTTTCGTCACTGAAACGTGGCATGACATATTCGCAATTGGAAAACCATGGTCCCTGAGGTTTTCGGAAAGTTCAAAACCGTCAGCTAGCATTTTCGGAAAGAAAATAGTAGTTCCTTAGAAGGTTCGTGGAGAATTCATTTCAGCTAATATTTTCTGAAAGGAATATTTTGGTTTCCTGACATTTTTGGGCGATTAAAATTTCAGCTAAGGAATTCGAATAGATCAAATTCGTCAGGCTAACGCCAACATTACTTTAGACAGACTTCAAACACTATAAGGTATCTAAAAATACAGGTTTTGGTTGATTTGGCTAGTTGGGTGCCCCTGAGATTTGGGGGGGGGGGTGGCCTCCTTTTTACTCTGACTATCTGTGAAGGGCCATGCTTTATTTTCAAGACATAAGTGGAGGGCCAAGGGTATCCTATTTAACTATTGCATAGTTACTCCAGCCCACCTCCACGCCGCCCCTCCCCCCCCCCCCCCCCCCGCCACATTACGTACACTTCCTAAGAAAATCGCTTTTTTTTTCTCGTGAAACGTGAAGTCCCCATTTTATTGTCCGTGAGATGTGAAAGAGCCGTTTTATTTCCCGTGAAACGTGATCAAGACCCCCCCTTTACCACCCTCCTGGATCACCAATCGACACTCCTTATTATCAATCCTTCAGATCTTCAGTGTTAATTACCAATTTTGTTTTCGACAAGAGCGATCGTGTTTCCAATATTCAATCTGTTTTTGGCTAATAGTGGTCGTCGGCATCGATCGATAATCTCGACCATAGCGATCAGTGTTCCCAATCACCGATCGATAAAATCAGTCACAGCGATCGTTGTCTTGATCAGTAATCGTCAATTCGTATCACTTTTGAATTGTATGGCCTCCCATACTTTACACTTTTCACAACCGATTCGCTCAGCAAACAAAAGAGAAGCAATATTCAAACACAATAGACTGTCAACATTTCCCCAGAGTTTCCATGTGAGTGAAACCTGAAAAGAGTGGGGATTTAATGCCGGGCGATAATAATCTCCCAAATTACGGAACTGCATGCCATGGATGCAATAATGACATTTGCTTTTGCCAACATCTTCATGGCAGAAATTAAAACAAAACCTTTTCGCGGAAGCAATATCAAGCCAAGAGAGTGGAAACGTTACATCAATGACGTTTCTCAGTTTGGGATTCATGAAAAACAAGACGCTTTGGACGTGTTAACTCCTGCCATGGAACTTGGGGTGGGGTGGGAGGGGTGGAATCTGAATTTCCCGCCTGAAAAAGTGTTATTTTGGTCATGTCGTTTGGTTTGTTTGGTATGCAAGAGTAGGAATTTCCGAATTATAAAGCTGATAAGGGTTAGGGTGTATTTCAATGTATAATGAAAATAGGTTGGTCATTATAAACATTAATAACAGTTTTATTGCTTCAAAGAAAACAAAGTAACAGGCACAAAGGAATGCCAACGTACCAATATGTAGTACAACATTCTTGGTTTGGTCAGTGCACAATAGAAAGCACGTGACCTTATTTACGTATTTACAAGGTACAAAAACTACAAAACAGCAGCCCGTGTTTTGACTTATTCAAATATAACGCTGATGCTGGTCACTTTATTTATAGCTGATGAATTGTCCGTGGATAAAAACAACAACAACAACACTTTTATTCACATTTCCATTACACGGTTTGTAATAAAGATTATCTACTAACGAAAGATAACAAAGATGGTCTTCGTGTCGTGGGAGGTCGGTCATACGTTTGTCTTTCATTTTTTCCTGCTAAAGATGCTTCCATGAGATATTTCGGAGGTTTCTCTAGCCATATCTCGTATCTTAAACCGTTTGAAATGCGTTTTCTTTCTCAAACATCCATCTTCCGCGGATATTTTCTCTTTTTCTGTTTTTAACAAGTATAATTGTTTCCGATGTTTGAGCTGTAAAGCAATTTTGCAATTTCAAAGGGATATATGTTGACGGGGTTCTATGGATATTCACTACAAACAAATAAACTCGAACACCATGATAAGCGTAATGCGTCCGATGTAACTGAAGGACAGACTTAACTCTTTTCGTTTCTTTAGCGCTAAATTAGGGATACACTACTGTATTTTTTCCTGCTTTTTGGACAACACGAGTAAGCTGTTTCAATGGAATTCAGCTCGCCTCAATATTACGCCGAACTGAGTAGCCAGGCTTCCCAATAATTACGGCCATCATTAACTTTTTTACGTAGCAATTCTGTCCCTGGGCAGATTCTAAAGAATACATACATACATACATCACATTATTTACCCTCGGATTTTAGAGTAGCTTGTGCAGCTAATATCTCCGAGCATTTAATCATCAGATGAGAGATAGACCATCACACCGGGAACTACGTCCCCTACTCTTTTTCGAACAGTGTGTGGGTTCTTTTACGTCCCACAGAATCAATTATGAAGAGTTGTGAGACGGGGCCTACGGTTTATCGTCCTTATCCGAGAAGACTAGAAAGTCTAACCATTTGCAGATGTTAGTACAAAGGCAGCACTATCTCCTCAATTATTTAAAGACCCTGAGTGTTGGTCCGACCGGGATTTGAACCACCGACCTCCCGCACGCTAGTCCGGTGCTCTACCACTGAGCTAACCGGTCGGCGAAGAATGCATCAGAATTCTGTTTTTCACTCGAATCAATTTTTGTTCACGTATTCAGTGCACTTTGATAAGTTTGGCATTCACTAGCATTCACGTTTTATTTGGGAAAAAGTTGCAGCGCAACTGAAATAACAAAGAATACAAATGGCGGCCAGCTCGAGCGCATGGTGAAAAAGTTCGCTTAGTGTACTGGGACTACGTGACTCGATTGCGCAATTATGCAGATTTGTGTCGACGACGAGAGCCCAAAGGGCCTGGGTTGGAGTAGCACGGCATTTGTCTGTTTATTGAACAAGCCGACAAATTTCAGCTGAAATCTCAGAGAACGAAACAACTTTCCCAGACACAGTGATTTGACAATGAATCTATCTTGGACATCAAGACCCACTACAACAAGCTGACTGAAACCTTTCAATACAATGTTTCACCTAGAGTCACTCACCTGGTGTCAAAAGAGGTTTTATTAAAGGTGAAGCAATGAGACTTCTTAGAACAGACCCTTCATAAACAACATTTGAGAGGTGCCTCTCTAACTTCAAATCGCGCCTAAAAGCACATGGCTATCCCAACAATTCGTTATAGAGAGATCACTAACAGGAGTGAACTTCGCCAATAGAAAGTCGGCAGTCCAACAAACAAACTAAAACTCACAAGAAAATATTGCCATTTGTCACTACATACATTCCATGGGTTTTAATTCAAAATCAGCCGTTGCCGTAAACTATCTCTTTCAAAGATCTGCTCATCAGAGCGAAAATTTGAATATAGGCTAAAGAGCGGCGCAACAACAAACCCTCTCAGAGATTTGGGGCGAGCGCGCGAGAACGAGCGAAGAACGATCAATTTCCTTCCTTCGTTTTTCGCAAGTTGTTTCGCTCGCCCCAAATATTAGAGATTCTAGAACAAGCTACCGCAAACTACGAGGGTAGTCTGTGTATGCGTGTCATAACTATTCTTTAAACTGAGCGATATATCAATAGTTTACAAAACCTTTAGCTATGAAAAAACCGATTATTTTCAAATGTTCTGAGAACAATCCCCAGACACCCATAATGCCTTTTGCTTTCGGCGCTTGCTTTATTGACGCCCCGGCCCCCCTTCCCCTTTTAAAACTTTCTAGCTACGGCCTTGCACGCGCACACTCGCTCCAATCAATATCTCCACCAAACTCAATGCGCTCAAGATTCCTTTTCACGCAACATCATGAGGATCACAATCACAGCTATGTGCCAAAAGCGTCATGACCTAGACAAAAAAATTCTCCACTGCCGCTCCGAACTGTTCAAAATCTGTCCAGCTGTTTTGGTTAATTCTATCCGCGCCAAAATCCAGGAACTTAATTCTAAACTTTTTAACCATGTACACCAAATTAAGAGCCAAAAACTTGAACACTTAATAGGTCCTAAAATTACCAATCAAACGTCATTCGATAACCATAATACCGTAGTTACCATTCCAGAAAATCTTCCGTTAACTGACTCAGAGAAATCTGTTCTCAGTAAGGGCCTTAATTTTGTTCCAATTGCTAAACGCACCAACGAAGTTTCAGTTAAGCACGACGTCGAAAAATTCCTTCGCCGCATTCAGTTAAAAACGACAAAGGAAGATGATTCTAACACCTCTGACAAAGATACAATCAAAAACATTTGTTTCCTGCTCCGGAAACATAATAAAAGTTAAAAGTTTTACAAACTCGGAGCTAAAAGTTAAAACTTATGAAATATTTCGTCCGTTTTTTTTTTTTCAACCGGACTTCATCAGTCAATGATATGAATGTTAAAAAGATGAATTTTAAAAAGGGGTTTTAACGCCTCTTGGGGGTTAGAATTGTGTCATAGATAGCTGCTAATTCGTAACCATTGTCTCTGTTTAACGCCGGTTTCGTAAGTTTAATTTGAATAGCTTCTTTTATCCTGCGTTTGAAGGTGTTACCTTCGGTTGATAGTACTTTTGTCTTATTTGGGTCCACCGAGTGGCCCTCCAGGCGACAATGCTCGTGAATAGCTGATGAACTTCTTGATTGGTGTTCTTTCACTCTGATTTCCAGAGAGCGGGCCGTTTCGCCAACGTACTCCTTGTTACACTTCTCACAATGGATCTGGTACACAGTACCGCATTTCTTGAGATTGACAGTTGTGTCCTTGACACGTACCAATTGTGATCTTAGAGAATTGACGGGCTTATGAATAAGTGTGACCTCGTGTGCCTTGAAAGCTCTTTGCAGGCGTTCCGAGATTCCTTTGATGTATGGCGTTGATGCATAGATTTTCTTCTCATTTTGAGGCTCTTCGGTATCTTCTGTTGTAGATTTTGGATGTGGTATTGTTAGCATCCATTCTGGATAGTTATTCATTTTTTAGAGCTTGCTTGACGTGCTGTGTTTCTCTAGTTCTGTCATCGTTTTCCGTAACCAAGGTCTGAGCTCTCAACATCAGGGTGTTAACCACAGCTCTTTTGTGTTGTAGATGATGGTTTGATTGGAAGTTTAGGTACTGGTCCGTGTGCGTAGGTTTGCGGCACACGGAGATCTTGGTAGAACCATCTTGGTTAATACTCACACAGGTATCAAGGAAAGGAATCCTGCCATCCTTTTCTTGTTCCGAAGTGAACTGGATATGTTGGTCAATGGAGTTTAGATGTTCTGAGAAGGAATCGATGGCGTTTTCGTGAATCTTGGCCATCGTGTCATCCACATATCGATACCACATAGTTGGAGGGGTGGGGGCGGTGTCCAGAGCTCTGCTCTCAAACTGTTCCATGTAGAGATTGGCCACTACAGGGGAAATCGGAGACCCCATGGCGGCTCCTCTCTTTTGTTTGTAGAATTCACCCTGGAATGTGAAGTATGTGCTCGAGAGGCACATCTCTAGTAGAACAGATAATTGGGCGATATCTAACGGGCATCTATCCGGTAAGCTCTGGTCACTTTCCAGTTTGGCTCTGACAACTAGAATGGCTTCATTGATCGGAATGCTGGTGAACAGTGAGGAAACATCGTATGAAACGAGTTTTAAAATTCATCTTTTTAACATTCATATCATTGACTGATGAAGTCCGGTTGAAAAAAAACGGACGAAATATTTCATAAGTTTTAACTTTTAGCTCCGAGTTTGTAAAACTTTTAACTTTTATTATGTTTCCGGAGCAGGAAACAAATGTTTTTGATTGTATCTTACGACAACATGGACGCGAAGTCCTAAAGATGGTTAGGAAAGGAGAGAAAACGCTTGGAAAACTCGCCCGGTGGCGGAATCACAAGCACTTTAACATCCGATGCAGATACAACAACATTACTCCAAACAGCCTTAAACTACGAACCTGTATGAAGGGTGTTAAGACCATGAAGATTATTCATAATGCCGAGAAGAAACTTCTTCAGGAACGAATAAGACAATGCGACTTTACGATCAGAAAGTACGAGGAGAGCGTAAAAGAACTGAAATTAAGTTTACAATCCAAGGTGTCAGCAGAGATAAACAACCAAATTCTAACTCTCTTCGAGAAAACACATTCGTCGCACTTTGAGATGGCAAAGAGCCGCCAGAGGCAAAAGTTTGAGCGCCTACTGAGTAAAGAAGAAACTCGATCACCGACGACAAACCTTGGAGACACCAACATTGATCAGACAAAGTGGGTTATGAATCTCTCTGACCGCCCTCTTTTCGATAGTGAACGCTCGGTTCTCATGAAAGGTCTGAATTTTAGCGTAACTCCATCAAAGATCCCAGTTGATGAGATCGTGGCAGCCACTGAACTGGCCTGTAATCAACTAAAAGATAAAAGCCAAGCCGAGAGCCTGAGAAATGAAGTAGTTAAAATCGTAAGCAAGAGCAAACCCCCAAGATCGAACATCAGCAGAGCTGAAAGGGAAGCCATTAAGGCTCTGGCGAAAGACGATTCAATTGTAATCTTACCAGCGGACAAAGGGCGCACTACGGTAATCCTAAACAAACAAGATTATCACAACAAGGTGAAGGCTCTTCTAGACGATACCAATACGTATGAAAAACTGACATCTGACCCAACCAGAGCCATCAAAAACAAACTCATTCAAACCTTGAAGGAGTGGCGCAAAGAAGAGAGAATCCCTAATTATCTTTACAATCAACTTTACCCCACAGCAGAGTATGTCCCAAAGTTCTACGGGCTACCCAAGATTCACAAGAAAGACGTACCGCTACGGCCAATAGTTTCGAGCATTGGTAGCGTGATGTACGATACTGCCAAGTTCCTTGCTAAGATTATGAAACCTCTTGTTGGCCTCAACAGTCATCACATCGTCAACAGTGAAGACTTTGTCAACAAGATTGCAGAACTTGAAGTACCCCCTGGACAGAAACTCGTTTCATACGATGTTTCCTCACTGTTCACCAGCATTCCGATCAATGAAGCCATTCCAGTTGTCAGAGCCAAACTGGAAAGTGACCAGAGCTTACCGGATAGATGCCCGTTAGATATCGCCCAATTATCTGTTCTACTAGAGATGTGCCTCTCGAGCACATACTTCACATTCCAGGGTGAATTCTACAAACAAAAGAGAGGAGCCGCCATGGGGTCTCCGATTTCCCCTGTAGTGGCCAATCTCTACATGGAACAGTTTGAGAGCAGAGCTCTGGACACCGCCCCCACCCCTCCAACTATGTGGTATCGATATGTGGATGACACGATGGCCAAGATTCACGAAAACGCCATCGATTCCTTCTCAGAACATCTAAACTCCATTGACCAACATATCCAGTTCACTTCGGAACAAGAAAAGGATGGCAGGATTCCTTTCCTTGATACCTGTGTGAGTATTAACCAAGATGGTTCTACCAAGATCTCCGTGTGCCGCAAACCTACGCACACGGACCAGTACCTAAACTTCCAATCAAACCATCATCTACAACACAAAAGAGCTGTGGTTAACACCCTGATGTTGAGAGCTCAGACCTTGGTTACGGAAAACGATGACAGAACTAGAGAAACACAGCACGTCAAGCAAGCTCTAAAAAATGAATAACTATCCAGAATGGATGCTAACAATACCACATCCAAAATCTACAACAGAAGATACCGAAGAGCCTCAAAATGAGAAGAAAATCTATGCATCAACGCCATACATCAAAGGAATCTCGGAACGCCTGCAAAGAGCTTTCAAGGCACACGAGGTCACACTTATTCATAAGCCCGTCAATTCTCTAAGATCACAATTGGTACGTGTCAAGGACACAACTGTCAATCTCAAGAAATGCGGTACTGTGTACCAGATCCATTGTGAGAAGTGTAACAAGGAGTACGAGTCAGAGTGAAAGAACACCAATCAAGAAGTTCATCAGCTATTCACGAGCATTGTCGCCTGGAGGGCCACTCGGTGGACCCAAATAAGACAAAAGTACTATCAACCGAAGGTAACACCTTCAAACGCAGGATAAAAGAAGCTATTCAAATTAAACTTACGAAACCGGCGTTAAACAGAGACAATGGTTACGAATTAGCAGCTATCTATGACACAATTCTAACCCCCAAGAGGCGTTAAAACCCCTTTTTAAAATTCATCTTTTTAACATTCATATCATTGACTGATGAAGTCCGGTTGAAAAAAAAAAAAACGGACGAAATATTTCATAAGTTTTAACTTTTAGCTCCGAGTTTGTAAAACTTTTAACTTTTATCTGACAAAGATATTTTTGAAACACTTCGTGTTCGCAAATCAAAATGGACTCCCCCAGAGAGGCAGTTCGCGTCTTTAGATTTTGTCACCAAAAATGCCGTCGTGACGTTCAAAAACTAAAATTCAATTGTGACACTAAATTTTCCAACCTTTCTTCGGAAGAGTGGGCGGCGCTCAAAAATCTTAGCAAGCGGAAAGATATAATTGTCAAATCGGCCGACAAAGGCGGCGCGGTAGTTGTTTGACGGTCCGACCTTCAAAGAAGAAGCTTTGAGGCAACTTTCTGACAC
>JAEMWC010000467.1:512500-515000 GCA_016490735.1 Pachyseris speciosa
CGTCAAAAGTTCCGTTTAAAGAAAATGCAAGTCCAGTCCTTCGAATTTTTTTTTAGCTAACCTTTTGTGGCGCGGCGTCGCAGTGAACAAAAAGCGCGCGAAAGTATAGCCTCGTTTTCGTTCTTTCCTCCAGGCCCTCTCCTCTGAAAAACATCTTAAACATCGATCCTCGCCAAAAGCAATTGAAATTAGAAGAAACTGACAACGCCATCATAAAGAGCATACTCTCAAGCCTTAGGCAAAATTTTCTTTTATTCCTACCTCAAATGGTCGTTGAGCAGGAAGCTGACAAACTTTTCAGTTAGATTTTCTACTGCCGCAATTTTTTAGGAAAAAGTAATCATGGCCATTTTTTAAAACACTATTTATTAAACTACAACTTCGCTTAAAAATATTCTTGGAGAAAGGTTCTAGTAAACTTTTAGAGCAAATATTAAACTTCGGTCCGTTCTGGTCACGTGACCGATGACGTCACAGCATTAAAAATGACAAAAATGTATATTTCATAAATATATCTACCAATATCCAAATATTTTGTTTCCTCGCGTTTAATGCAACGCGAGATATCACTTGTACCCAGACTCCCACTTTTTGAAAATTGTATATACCTCCCTTAATATTTATATTTTGTTCGGTACCCGGGCAGTCCGAAATGGCTCACACCATTGTGCTTCAAACCACGTTGACTGCTTTTTCAATAACAAAATAATTTCGTCACAGTGAGCAAAAACGCACTTGTGAGCAAAGTCACGTGACCAATGACGTCATCGCCCTTAGTCTTGTACAATAATTAGTTTATGGTAAGACTTATTTCTAGACAACGTGGGGGTCTTGCTGCCCTCAAACTGACCAAGTTATTTGGGATTGACGATTTTCCAGCTGCAAAGGATTCTGGGAAGGTTCTTATTATAATTATATATTGTTATTTAATTATTATTATGCATGGGTGAACAGGTAAAAGACTGATAATTGTTTTATTTCTTGCAGCTTCCGCAATCAAGTGCTACCAATGTACGAGCACAACAGATATGGCAGACTGCGCTGGCAAGGAGAAGGAACAAGATTGTGGCGGAAGCTTTGACCGTTGTTTAAAGTTTTCACTTGCCTTCAAATACGCTGGCTTCGAGACTAAGTCGTACGCTAAGTCCTGTTCCACCAAAGCATTATGTGACAGTGGTAGTGCTGCGTTCAAGAACTGCAAGGACGCCTCTGGTGCAACCTGCCAGTGGGATTGCTGCGATGGGGACCTGTGCAACGGTGGTACAACGCAAGTGGTCAGCGTCTTCTTGATGGTGGCATGCGCTCTTATGGCCTTGTTCGGTTGAGTGGAAAAGATGAAGTGTGTGCAGAAACTTGTCAGATTTTAGGGATTCAGAATGAAATGTGTGTGAACAGTTAGTTTTGTAGACTTTGTATGTCAGCTGCATTAAACACTATAAAGATGATTGACTCGTTTTCAGTTATTCTTTGTTTGTATGGGCAAACACAAGCTAGCAATAACCCATCCTGACTATCAATTGTTTCAGCCACTGAAAAGATTGTTATGTTGTATTTCAGTCTTAATTTCAAACAAATCATCTCAGTTATCTCCTCATTTTTGGGATGATATTCGTGTGTGATTAGGGAATGATCATAAGTTTATAAAGAATCTGGGGTGCTTCGTCAGTAGGCCGCGAAACAGACAAATTTGATGCAAAGGGCGTCTAACCGAAGTGCCGTAACTCGAAGGTATCCTTTAGTGAGTTCGTGATAAAGCAAGTTTCGCTGGGTCCTTAAACGATATGAAGGGACGGCTCAATTGAATATTTAGATGAGCAAGTGAGTACGCCTATTTCCTGATTTGTAAGTGATTACAGCCACTTTCACTACTGCTAAAGTATTGTTCATAACTGCGATGATCATTCGCATATTCATGTGTTATCCTTGTTACGGTTACGGTGCAAGTAAGTATTAAACGTATACTGATATGAGCAATACTGGTTGCCAAGCAATCGGCGTCATCTTTTCTTCCCCACCCGCGCGCCGAGCTACATTACACCAGTTGGTGGTGGTGGTAGTGGTAGTGGTAGTAGTAGTGGTAGTGGTAGTGGTAGTGGTAGTGGTAGTGGTAGTGGTAGTGGTAGTGGTAGTGGTAGTGGTAGTGGTAGTGGTAGTGGTAGTGGTAGTGGTAGTGGTAGTGGTAGTGGTAGTAGTAGCATTTAACCAAGAGGCATCTTGATTTAACTTACTCCAAACATGATAGAAAATTGTTCAGTGTTAATTTGACCTTTTTTAACCTTTTGATCGATCCTGTCGTCGCCACGACCCCTTGAAAATGTAATAAAATCATCTGAAATATTTCCCCATCTCGCGAGTTCAGCCATCTTTCAAAATCGATACCAAGCGAAGCGAAGGTTGTGCCATAGCAGTGGCCGGAGATACACGGTCCCAATTTTTAGTTATTTTTTGTTGTCTTTTTTATGGTTTTACGTGTGGCGCCAGGCGCGTTCAGTAGATTCTG
>JAEMWC010000467.1:522500-542500 GCA_016490735.1 Pachyseris speciosa
CTTTCCAGTGGGCACGCAAAACAAGATGGCGGCCAACGCTCTCTCATTCTGAACGTAGGGTAACAGAGAGCAGAGTGTTGCTTCTGGTGAATAAGCCTACCTATGAGAAGCGGGCCACCGCTGAGAGGTCAAATTTCGCGGAAATGACCGAGGCCTTTGCGATCGAAATCGGAAGGAGAGAGCACCATGACGATCGATCGAAGCCATGCTGCCGGTGACAACACGAGTGAAGGATGAGAGAACGCGCCAACGTGTTAGCAGAAGTTATTGTATTCGCAAAGTACCATTCGCAAAGTACCGTTTCGCAAAGTACCATTTCGCAAAGTACCATTTCGCAAAGTACCATTTCGTTTCGTTTCGTTTCGTTTCGCAAAGTACAGTAAGCCTATGGTAGTTCCAACGTAGGTTTTGCTGCCATACTCCAAGTAGTTTAAACTGGGATACCCTCTCCACTTGTGTGTCATTTATTCGCAGAGTTTCCGGCTCGATAGAATTTTTGCAGAAGGAAATCCACATATCTTTAGTTTTCTTGGGATTCAGTAGCATGTTATTTGTAGTAGCCCAGCTCTGGAGGCCATCAAGGACTTTCTGCATATTTGATGAGCAGCCACTTGGTACACTCTCATAAACTGTAGTATACTAAAAGCACAAGACTTATCGAGTTCCAATTCAAATTTTTACATAGACGAATAGCTACTAATCAATTTCTGCACAAAATTGGTATAAAAGACGACTTAAAATGCTCTTTCTGCCAGGAGGAACCGGAGAATTTACGACATCTGTTTTGGTCTTGCCACAAAACAGGCTCTTTTTGGAATTCTGTACGCATACAGCTTACTCTATCCAACGTTTTTACAGATACTGATACAATGAACATTGCTGTTGCACTAGGAATAACACCATCTTCCTCTGAAACCATCACCAGATCAATTTTTGCTGTCTTTTAGCTAGATATTATATCTGGAGATGTAAAATAAACGAAACTACTCCAAAAGCAGAGGGCTTCCTTCAATATCTTAAATCGATTTATAGCATAGAGGTGAAAACAGGTGACACTCCCCCCAAGAAATGGGAACTTCTGAATACTTTATTTTAGTGCAATTCCCCCTCCTTCCTTTGTATCACCGTAGACGTATATATACAGTATTTCCTCTTACCGCTGAAGATGCAACCTTGCACGAACCTTTTTTTTTTCTTCTGATAGTCAATGGCCTTGCAAAACCTGACACAATGCAATACCCTTTAAGTAAAGTACCTTTCATGGAATAGATTGTACTTTTTGTGTTTGTATTTGTCCAAAAGACAAAGATCAGTTTAGTTTAATATGTACAGTGAATTTGTTTTGCTGTATATGGATGTAATTTTCGTGTTTCTGTAATGCAATGTTTTGTAATGCAATAAAATAAATAAAATAAAAAAAGATTTAACTGGCTTAACTTGCGGTGGACATTGACACGAGATTTCTCAGAGAGAACACTGAAAAAACTGTTTAGGAGTCATCTCTGATAAGACATTTTTGGTCTTCTCTATTCACTTCATAAAGAAAATCATGTATTCTTAGAGGTAAAAAGTATTTTTGTCACACTGAGAATTCAACTGTTCGTTAGTCTATTGCAGGCGTTCAGATTGTGGGGAACGGCGAAGGCCAGGGCGCGAAGCTTGTTTCGAGAATGAAAGATGTTGCTAGCGAGAGGGAAGAAGAGACTACTCTCCCCAGTCTTTTATCGTTTTTCCCGCTCGCTCGCAATATCTTTCGTCATCGCGACGTCCTTCGCCGCTTCCCACAATCTGAACGCCTGGAACAGGCTAACTGTTCATTGCAGTGTACAGCGTAAGTGCATGTGTTGCATTTTATACGTAAGAGAGAAACTTGATAGCTTACAAATTTGCCGGCCCGTAGCCATCTGACAAGTAGTCTCTTACTGTGAAAGTGGTCACGGTTGCCTGACCAGAGGTTCCAGTTACAGTCATTTCAATGAGAAAGTTTTGCACGTTTGGAAGAGTGGTCGCTTACAGGAGCTGAGGTGATCGCTCACGAGAGGCAGCTGCAAGTGGAGGTTCAAATGTAATTACAGTACCGCGTTTCCTCAAACAAGCGCCCACGCTCTAATAGACGCCCTCGGCCAAAACAGCAAATAAACGCCCCTCGAATAAGATCATCGGAAATATCTCTTCTGGATCACCAGAGAGATTAAATCAAGTAAATTTTAAAAGAAAACCCGCGCCACAGTGCCAAGTTATAACCAATTTCATCTATTAAGGGGAGAAGTTGAAAACCTCGGCCCGACCTTTTCAAGTTGCCGTATCAACTTGGCAAGCGTTAAGAATAGTTTCCTTGAGCCAAAATAGCTGTTTTGAAGAAAATTTGGCATTTCTTTCCCGTTTGTCATCGACAAACAGGTCCTCATTGATTGCCAGAGTTCCCGGCCAGAGTTTTACTAACAATCCATGAAACCGCCTGTTTAAAACAGATCTGATTTTCGAGACCCCTTATCCAGCGGATGTCTCTACCCGCGAGGCAGCGGATACAATGAGCTGCAACTCATAGCGACTTATTTGCTGCTGAAGAAAGTTGAACGTTCTGTGTTCAACCGTACCAGGCGTGAGTTTCTCAAAACTCCCGAAAACATTTCGGGCCCGAGAAGTAAATTTCATATCGGTTTTCCAAAGATTGGTTCTAGCTAAAAAGATTAGAAATCGAATTTCTGGTAATGAGCCTAGCGCATGTAAAAACACTTTTCGGCCCCGAAACGTTTTAGGGAGTTTTGAGAAACGCGCGCCTGATATGAAGACGGAGGTGCCGGGAAAATGGAGTAACCGGGTCAGTATTGAAGGCCCAGACGACACATCCCCACAAAATATCCGACTGACCTCACACGGTTGACACAGTTGCATTGCCTGCTTGAGCCGACAGTCTGCGTTAAAACATCGATCGTTTCCATCATTTCAATTCATTCGATCAGATTTCCAGCTAAATCGGAGTTTCTTTTACCAAAATTATGGTGTATTGTACGAAATCAAAGTTTGTATTATGAAAAGTGGGGTTTGTTTTTGTTGAAAATCTGAGTTCTTTTTTCAAAAACGATAGTTTGCTTTAGAACACTGAAGTTTGTTTTTTTCAAAAATCGGAAATTGATGTAGTTTTTTGGTAAATCGGAAATTTTGTAGTAAATTAAGTTGCTCGCAGACCATTCACTGTCTTTTTAACCCTCGTAGTCGGTAACAGTGGTGGTAGTGCGACTATGCAGAGGTCTCAACTGAAAGGTTGTTTGGTCAAGATTTTCCCAATACTGTTGCTTATTACTAATTTACATTCGCGCACAATGTTTTACTCGCTATGTTCCTTCACTGCGCTTCAACCTTGGTCAGAGATCCCGCATCCTTGTTAAATTGTTTTTCTTCAGTTTGTCACCCGAGAGAACATTCGCAAACTCGAACAACATGCTCACGTTGGCGAATGTAAACTGAAAGCAGTCTACGAGCGACTGCGAGAGTGACAAAGGAGGACGAAAGTCGGCAGCCTGTATCGGGGACGGAACTACCATCCCGTTAAGAGGGCAATATACCTGGGTATTAATGAAATAGAAGAGATTTGATTACAAAGGCATACACAAACACTCAGACACTCCATTACAACGCGGGTGCCTGTCAGGTTGAGGGCGGACATTTTAGTGTTCGTCCATTAATTTTCAACCTCAAAATTTAATTTTTAATCACCTTAAAATCTTGATTTTTCTCACCTTCCCTTAAAATCACTCTCCCCTCCCACCTCTTTTTCTTCACAAACACTCTAAAAATCACCTAAAATTTCTGGATGGCATGAAATCTCGAGAAGATAGCAAGGACCAAACTTAAGGTAAAAAAGTGACAAAAACGTAAAATTCAGGTACATTGCCCCTTAATTGTGCATCGAAAGTGGATTGTGTTTGCATTGGTTTTGCATTGCTTCGCTCTGTGATTGGCCAGCTAAACTCACGCCACTGTCTCAACCAATGAGAAGAACAACCAAAACGTCCAAAACCAATCGTGACTTGCACGCTCGCATTTTCCCGCGCTTTGCGCCGGTTACGTGTAATTACTTTGGATTCTGATTTGATCTGATTGCGTCGTCCGTGTGCCTCTGTCGTATTAAATTGCTTTTGTTTTGCAGGTTTTAGAGACAAGTTAGAACGCAGAGACTGTTTTAAGGCATTGCAAATATGTGTGTTGACGAAGAGCACTGCACTTTGCTTTAAGTTTGTCATTTTACGATACGTGTAGATCAGATCGAACACAGTAGAAATATGTGAGAATGAATATATGAAAATCATATATTAGTTTTGTTGTAACAGAAATTTCAACTCCTCTGCTACGGCTACTCCTCGTGATATTGCAAGGATGTTATGAACTTAAGACAAAAAAAGTGGAATGAGCTAATTCTGAGTTGCAAACAGCACAATGTCGAAAAACACTAAAGACTGACACGAGTAAGTTGTTAATTTAACAGCAGCAGCTCAATTCCGCGAAACTAAAATCTTCCTAGCACAAACTCTGTAAAAATTAACAAGGAGCCTTTCAATTTGGAAAAGAATAGGAAACCAGTTTAAAATTTCTTGTGAAAGGAAACGTTTCAATCCCGCGTCATATTATATACCACCTATCTTGATCTCATTCCGAAAGGCATCCTGACTGCGAGTCCTACAGAAGAACGCTGATGAAAACACTAGCGTTATCCGTAACTATTTCTCCTGGATATTTAACTCGGAGCTTGATATCTAAATAACAGGGTGAAGACTTTTAATCTGGGCTTGATATATCCATATCACAGGGTGATAAGTTTTCAGTAGTGTCATTCTGTATCTCCATGGGTTCTGGAGTCAAATTGTCGACGCTTGTATTTACTTCTGGTAGTTTTTCTTCCGTAGTGAGCTCCGCTGTTCTATTCTCATTATCACCGAGTTTTGGTTCTGAAAACAAAACAGAATTCCGCTGTTGCAAAGAAAGGAATACAGATTCAATAAACTATCCACAGAGTTGCCACTCACTGTGATAGGAAAAATTCCCTGGCATTTCCCTGATTTTTCACTGACCAGAAACCAATTTGCACTGACCATCCAAGACAAAATCTTGCACAATGAAGCCACGGAAATCAATTCCTTTGCAAAAATGTTTTGAAACAACATTACCTTTAATAAAAAGGAACCTCATGGCTAGCCAAAAGTAAAGTTTGTGACTTTTTACTGACTTTCAGGGAGAATTTGGAATTTCCTGGATTTGTAACACAATTCCCTTACTTTTCCTAACCTTGAAAAAAAAGTTGTTTTTCCCTGATTTTTCCCGACTGTGGCAGCCCTGTACTCACTCCTTACAGGAGAACCGCCAGGGGGCTTTGCCGTTTTTATGTCAAGCCGGGATTACCTTTCAAAAAAAACTCCTTCAAACCAGTGTTCAATACCGCTACACAAAACGCTTCTTTTAAACTGACAGGAAACTTTACCATGCAGGGAGACCAAACCGTGTTAAGTTAAGTTAAGTTAGATTAAGTTAAGTTAAAAATGACTGAGTTTTCTTTTCAAAATTTAATCTACTTCCATCCTTGCCACCCGCGTATCAACAGATAACAGTAAATAGTAGTTTCGTGACAAACTCTTTGGGAACAAACTAAACCATTATTATTGGGCCTCCATTTATGCGAAGACAAATATTAGCTTTTTGAGGTTATGCTAAACTAGTGTGACAATGCCACCTCGACCTTAGAACCCATACAGCCCGGGTTAATAAGCACGTGAAGAAAATTACTTTTCTTTATGAAACGAACCATGAAGAAGGCTCAAAATTCTTTAATTCTTTTTTACTCCCACAATTTTTCGTTTGTTTTCTTGAACATGGAGTCAAAAATTTTCCCAATTAATTCTCAGCAAGTTGTGATCATTCTTTTTGACATAAAGTCGCCATAGCAACAGCACAGCCTATTAGAAACACCCTTAATTTTGGCTTTATGTGCCTGCAACTAATAAACGAGTCGGGTGACCTCCATTTTTATTGTTGAATTGCAATCAGCATATAAAGATTCATCTTTCTGCAAAGTTTTAAAAAAGCTTTACATTAGGTTCTGAGCCACTTTAAATTATCGAAAAATTAAGCCACTACATGAGATCTTTGAACAAATGAAAGCCAAGTGGCCCTTTTATCGAAAATCACGAAAACGTACACAAGTAAGATAGCTTTCAGTTACCTTTAATTGAGTCGTTCTGCTGCTCACCTGTGTTGGGTACATGACAATCACTGCCATTCTGAGTGGGGGTGGGCTGGGTTTCTGTGTTTCTTTCTCCAGTTTTTTCCGCAGTAGCTGAATCGCTCTTTGCTACGGGTTCGGTTCTTTCGTTGCTTTCTACAGATGTCAGATCAAGAGACGGAGTTTCGCTACTTGAAGAGGCTCCTGCTGGTGGCATCTCTGCAGGCTCTGAAATTTGAAACGAAAAAAAAAACACTGATGATAACACGATAGTTTTTCAAATGACATCAAGCCGCCCGAATAAATTAAAACTAGCGGGCGCTGTCTTCTTCAATGTGGGTCATACCAATGAGATTTTTCTGGGTTTGGTTATTTCATGTACCTGCAACCAAACCATTTAAAAATGATATTTTCCGTACCTGAGCCAGAGATTCTAAATAACGATTTGAACTGCGTGTAAAGCTGACTGGCTTTCTCTCGCACTTTAGAATTCTGTTTGTAATTTCTTATCTAAGGAGAAAAGAGATCATAAATAAGACTCAGGTTCGTGTAGTAATGCAATTTAAGTGTTTATTATATTAACAGTCAATTCGTTGAAAATTAAGACTTGGGGTATTTCAAACGCCACATTGCATTTTTTATGTCTTTCCGTGTGTTGTTTTCATCATCAATCATCATCACCATCATCATCATCATCATCATCATCATCAATCATCATCAGTCATCATCATCATCATCATCAACATCATCATCATCATCAACATCATCAACATCATCATCATCATCATCATCACCATCATCATCATCATCATCATCATCATCATCACCCTTCTCACCATCGTCGTCATCATCCATCAACAGGGAGAGGACAATCTATGTGTGACTTTAATAACTCACCACATACAAGGCATACTGCAGTACCTACCCTCTTGATTGTTTGAACTATATCTGGGTTTTTCTTGATGATATCTGGGTTGATTTCCATCTCTGAGATCTGAGTGATTATTTTTAAACACCTTGGGACATCCTACAGAAAATGAACAGGAAAAAAGTAATAATAGTAATTCAAAAGAGAGGAAAGTGCGAGCTGCTGGATGTGGAGTCATCTCTCTCGATAACATATCACTCTGAACAAAGCAATGTCATTAGGATGAGGCCTTTAGATTTTAGTGCGAGTACCAGGTCCAGTATGAGTACGACTTCCAAATTTCAAACCACAGATCCCTCACTCTTCCTTATTGCTTAATAACAGAAAAGGAGATTGCAGAAACAAAAATTATGTACGAAGGGATGATGTAACGCAAGCAAACCAGATTTGGAAAGGCGTACTCATGCTCAATCTCATACTCATATTCCAATCCAAAGGTCCCTATTACTACTCAACTCTAGTGTGAGGGAACTACATTAATACTGCGATACAGTTAAAAGATTTTGTTTCACTCAATGTCAGAAGATGCACTGTTCTACAGAGCAAATAGGTGCCACATATGAATACTGATCAGGCCCTGGGAACAAGTCACTATTTCACAATTATATAATTAATTATGACCACCAATGAAATCATCAATACTTGACAAAACTATTGCAACAACAGTGATGGGAAACAGTTGCATACTGCTATGCTGTCACTGGTAGGATGTCTAAAAATGGAGGTCAAGATAAAAACCAGATAATCAGAGAGCTTTCACAAGTAAATATGTTCTTAATTTGGTTACTAGGTTCTATTTTTCTTAGTTTTTATTTTGATTTTTACAACTTAGTTATTTTATTAGTTGGTTCATTTTATTCACATCCAGATTGTTAAGCACTATTGGACAGCGATAGAAATAGCGCTATATAAATAAAGTATTATTATTATTATTATTATTATTATTATTATTATTATTATTATATTATTATTATTATCTAATTTCAGTGGAAATTATTACTTTATCCAGGGAACGTCCAATGACTCAAAGGTTTTTAACTCACAGGAGCCTCCACAGTGAGAGACATAACCAGTTCGTAATTCATCTTGTCCAGTATCTCCTCCACAGTGGGCAGTGTGGCTAGCAGGGAGGACAATAATATCATTTATGTGTGAATGAATATATGAAAATAATATATTTGAACTGCAGATTGAAGAATGAAGATATGACTGATCATCGCAGTTATGAGCACTACTTAAGAGGTCGGGAAAATAAAGCCTGGAGAAAAAAACACGAACTCTGCAATACTGGTGCAGTGCTCTACCAACTGCGCTAACAAGCCAACTGGGAGCTGGTCATTTTGTTGGCTCATACTATACCTGTGAATGATGAATATGTGATAATGAATATATGAAAATCATATATTTGAACTGCAGACTGATCATTCACACTTCATCCTTTAACCTGCAGTTCAAATATATGATTTTTATATAATTATTCATTCTCTTAATTTTTCGATGAGTTAAAGTGGCTCTGAACCCCATGTACAGAATGTTTTAAAACTTTGCAGAAAGTTGAATCTTCATGTGCTGATTGCAATTCAATAATAAAAATTGGGGGTCACCAGACTCGTTTTTGAGTTATAGGTACATAAAGCCAAAATTTAGGGTGTTTCTAAGAGGCTGCACTGTTGCTATAGTAACCTTACATGTCAAAAAAATTGCTCGCGAATTGTTGAGAAATAATTGGGAAATGTTTTGATACCACGTTCAAAACAACAAAATTTAAATTTTGGGAGTATCGATCCATCAAAGAGTTGGGTGTTTAAAAATTACAAAACCTTTTTGAGCCACCTTACAGTGTAACTCTTTGTCTTCAAGCTTACCAAATATCCTTCCTGTGGGAACAATGGCTTTGAAACCTGTAACTTTCCCAAATCCCAGACTATGGTCAAAATGAAGCATTTTTATTGCAAAATGATAAGTTTTTCAGATTTCATCGCCCTGGAAACTGACCGAAACTCCCAGTTTTCACTTAATATGACTGTTTATTCTCTTTGAAAACCAAAATCGCCCATCGGACAACAGCAAAATTCACGCAACTTTGTCTTGAAGTTTTCAAGACAAAATTCCTCTTGAAGTTAAAACTTTCCATTGGCAGCAAACTTTGACTCCAGTTCTTGCAATCTGTTCAACATTTGCCTGCTCACTCCTTTAGCCCGACCCCGATAACGCTGTTTGATTCCAGTTGCTCTCACTGTCTGTAATTTTCACATTTGTGACCCAAAGGAATTCTTGGATATTCTTGCCTAACAGCGGCATGGAAGACTGCCAATTTCCATTTCACATATTTTTTAGAACCATGACGAGCCACCCGGTCCTGCTGGCAAAATAGTTCACCAATTGCATTATTTACAAGTCAAAACTCGCCAAAATTGCCATGCCAGGTCCCGGAATCCACTCACAAAACGACTAAAGACACAACTTCACTCCGTGGATTGCCATCACTCGCTCGAAATTTTCAGCGGCCCAGTTCGTGTGAAATTGCTTTCTCACCTCTGTTTTCTTTCAAAGGATTGCCTCTACTCATCAACCCAGCTTTATGATGCCAGGCAGGGGGCTTCTGAGGTGTAAAATGGCTCGAAAAACACAATTATAAATCAAATAAGCAACGAATTGTAGCTGCAGTGTTCATTTAGAAATAAATGACAGCTAGCATGGCAAGCGTGACAACAAAGATAGAGCCTTCTGTGTTGTGGACCAGCGAAATCGCCGTGGTAACCCCTTATATGGAGTAGCCTCCAAAAATTGCAAAAATGGCAGCCAAATCGACCGGTAGGGAAAGAGTTAAGTAGTGTTCATAACTGCAATTATCATTAACGCCTTCAATATTATTTATGATTACACATCTTTAATGGGATTCAAGTACATTGTACACTGTAGGTAATGGCTCTTAACTGAGAGGTAGTAAGCTGGACATGCCTGTTCCTCCCCCCCCCCAAGAGATCTTAGGGCATTCTACCCAGGATAGTTTTAAATTGAGCAGATTCAAAATTAAATTGTCAGCATTCTGAAATCAGTTTAATTTTATCACGTTATTGTTACCAACTAGCACACATGTGGCTCTAGCCAATCTGAGGCCATTCTCCCCAAAGGATTTTGAAATCCCACAGCGCAGGTCATGACTGACCTCGGGACACTTTATCAAACTCGCAAACTTCAACTGATTATCACCAGAGGCTATGGGAAGTAATTTGACATCTTCAATATCAATGTAAGTTTGTAACTCATTCACAACAGTAACAAGCCTTTGGTATTCTCACCCATGTTTAATTCATGCAATACTCACATTTTCTCCTTTCTCTTTCCTTCCTTTCCTTTTCTTTCTGTTTTTCTCGTGCTGCCCTTTCCCGTGCCTTCTCTCTTTCCCTTTCCTGTCTGGCTCGTAACTTTTCTCTTTCAATTTTCTCCCGTTCTTGTTTTTCCTGTTCCTTTTCTTTTTCTTTCTCTTCCATTCTAGCTTTCTCAGCAGCCAGTTTTTCAGCTTTTCTCTGCTCCAGTTTCTCTTTCTTCTTTTTCTCTTTTAACATTGCCCTGAAATGAGGACAGTTCACGAGAAAGATATACATTGTACAACATAATAAACAGTACCACAGGAAAGTACTGTTCAGTAGCTATTATTTAAATCCTAATACTTTAGTATTTCATCTACAAACTCAAAAGTATGAAACACCTTGTACATGTACAAGCACAGCACTGAGGAAAGTACTGCTAAACAGCTAAATCATTTAGCCAAATTTGGGAGATTTCATCCACAAACTCACAACTTACAACAGTGAACCAGTCGACATGAACAATACACTCAACAGGACAAAAAATAATCCACACTCAATACCCGTAGACACTGACATATTGTAGCTATTTTAGGCAAGTTTCCTCCTTTGTGCCGGCTGCATGTAATTACTTCACATTCTGATTGGCTCGTTGCGCTGCTTGCGTCTGTTGTGATTGGTTGGAGTAATTGGTTTGGTTTTGGTTTTACGACACTCAATTGACAACCGCTCTATTGCATAAACCTGCTTACTTCAGGGCATAGTGTAGTTACTAGCTTTTCTGGTCCCAAAGCTATCTGAAGCAGTAGGATTTGACTGAAATACTTAAATGCTGCCATTGACTTGTTTACAAGTAAGACTTGAAGACATACAGTACACTGTGGTGTAGAATAAAATGTCAGGTTCTAATGGAAAGATCAGCGGAATAACAAACATTTCTTACTTCTTCTCTGCTAGTTTTTGAAGCTTTTCTTTCTTCTTTCTCTCAGCTTCATCTTTATTCTTGGTGTTCTCCTCCTCTTTCTTCTTGTTTTCTCCTTCATCTGCTTGCAGAGTCTCTGCCTCTAGTTTTGCTTTCTTGTTCTCAGGTTCACTTGATTCACTTGCAACCTTAAACAGCAATAACTCAAATGAGTAAGCTTGTTTCATGAAGGTAAACAACTGTGAGACAAAGTGACATTAATCACGGTGGCCCATGCTGATGAACACAAACAGATCAGAGTGCAGCACCTGGACCACCATTCACCAACCTGTCTTGGAATTTCAGAATTAACTTTCCTTCAAAACGTTGACATCTAATTGCACACCCCTGTTGGAATTACGTACACTCAAACAAAATTAAATGTAGCACACAAACTCGTGACCACCTGCTGTGCAGTCTGACAGCCTGCTAGCTGAGCTAACCAGATGGCTGTGAATCAAACCAGTCAGATCTTCATGAACAATACACAATTTTTTCAATGACTGAGTGCCCACTAGCCTGTAACAATAATATTCAAACCCTCTCATATATGGCTACCATTTCACAATGTAGTTTAGCAGCTTCCCTGTCATTAACTGGTCACTTGGCTGTACAATGTTGGAGGAACATTAAGACATAAACATGAACAAAATAAAAAACGTATCTTCCAGTCAGTGGGTCATGCATACTTGAGAAAAGAAAGCCCAAGGTCTCCAGATACTGTAGGAGTCAACCAGCCCAGTCCCTAGGTGTTCCCTCTTGCCCCTTGTCCGCGCAAAGTCTGGGAAGGAGTGGGCTAGAGAATGCCCAGCAAATATTGCCAAAATACCCCTGATTTTAGCGCAAAAAAAAAAACTCTGGTTGGAATTTACTAGTTTCCACGAAGTATTGTGTGAAAGCTTCCTGTTGATACAACAACCCAGGATAATGGAAGTGTCCACAAATGACAGTATTTTATAACTTTGCAGAATAACCTTATTAGTCTGTTATTTTGCACTGCTTTTCCATTCAAAGTTCTGTCATGGTCTGGCAGTATTTGCCAGGAATTCTTGGCGAGTCTCTCTTGGTGACGTCACCACTGACAGTTGGGTTTGACTGAGCCGAGAACACCTGGGACAAGGCTGGAGTCAAACCGGAGACACTCAGATTTGTAGTCGTGATGCTTTACTGCTGAGCAATGACAGATTGGTAGGAGCTAGATGTTAATGTTACAGGCATGCTGTATACTGCATGGATAGGAATGTTGATGGGTGGCATATGCACCAAATAACACAACACAAAATACAACACCACTACAGTGAACTTTGGCCTGAAATACATCATTACAACACACCTTATTTTTAGAGTTCAATTCCTTCTTTTGCTTTGCAGATTTCTCACTCTAAAATTAATAAAACAGAACATTGAAATACATGTATAATTATGTTGTATGTCAAACTGAAATTTTCCTATGCCTTCTAACCCTAATTACTCATGAATCATGAATATTTAGGGTTAGGAGACAAAGGGAAATTCATAATTTGACCTGAATATCATTTTGACCTACAAGACATGTGTTATTTTGTAAATAATTATTGATTTATTGACAACTACATGTACATGTACTGTGCATACATGTGCATGTATGTATAATTCAATTAACATCATACTTTACATGTACAGTGTACCAGTATAATCTGTTGAAGTATTAATTATGATTTGCAGAAAACCAAAAAGTAAATAGGACTGGTACACAAAGGAATCAGTCTTCCATTGGGTTAGGACTTTAATTTTTTTCTTACTCTCTCTTCCACTTCATCTTCATCACTACTGCTGCTGCTGTCACTAACAACTGTGGAGGATTTTCTTCTGTGTTTAGATGCTTCAGCAGATGTCCTCTTTTTGGGAACTGGTTTATATTCCTACAAAAGTAAAGGCAAATTATTTCCAGTTTTAAAAGGTGCACACTAGTTATTATCATGATTGCAACAACTACAAGATTGTTTTGAATTTAAAACCTTTCATAGAAAACAATTCAATTTCCAAGGGGAACTCTATTGATCCAGAAACCACCATTTTCTAACAATCTTGAAGGCTAATTTTAACAAGAGGCTGAATTAATATCTGTTCAATGATTGCCTTCACTTCTTATGGCCCTTGACCACCCCTCTGAACACTGGATACAAAATGATTTCTCTCAATGGAAAAAATATAATAACTCAAATTAAATGATCTCAAGCACATACTTCTTCTTTGTCATCATCAGAGCTTTCTTCATCTGGAGTTTCTTCAAAAGAACTTTCCTGTGAAAAAAAACAAATAGGCACATCTGTATAATAATAATAATAATAAATTAATAATAATAATAATAATAATAATAACAATAATAACAACAATAATAATAACAATATTATAATGAAAGTAACATGACATAGCAACTTAATTCCTATTGCTAATAACTATTGACGATAGCAAAAAAAACTAATTATTAATCAACTGGCAACCGTGCCAGCCAAAACCAGCAGCGCAGAACCACGTCCCTTGTACTGTTGTGATGTCATCAGTTTTAATACTCATGGACAACTTTAACATGTAGCATGTGTAGGGGGAAGAGATCTTTCAAACCATATCCAAATGAGCACCATTCCATCAAACAGGCCAGAGAAAATGCGGAAAAACCAAGTGACGTTGAGCCAAAAATTTGAATGAAAATCTTGTTCCACTACCCACCTGCACTTCCTTCTACCTAATCCTATGACCCTAAAAGTTTTCCACAAATCTTTTCCCACTGAAAGGAAGCCCAGGAAATGGCCAGCAAGAGAAAAGAAAGCAAGGCAAGAAAAGCAAAAGGTAGAAGGAGAGGGGGCGGTGAAACTTTTCAACCAAAACCTATCTTGAAATTTTGTTTTCTGTGCATGCCCGATCTTGGAAAGCTAATATTAAGCATTAGGAACAGAAGGGAGCAATGAACTCCACCAGCAAACAGAGGTTTGGGCAGTTTTGCTTCTTTTTGGCTAGAATCTGGCAAAAAAACGGCTCAAAGGCTTCAAAAGGTGTTTTTCGTCAAAATGCTCAGTAGTCAATGGGTTAAATAATTATTAGTCAAAGAAAAATAATGAGTGACTGTTCAAAAATTCCATAAAAACTGCTAGCAGAGCAGGAAACTTTTATGAAAGTTAATAATTTTTATTGGGGTTTAGAGAGGTATGCATGTGACTCAAATACTACCCGTAGATTGGTCGTTAGTCTTATGAATTATTAATGAATTTTACAAGAGAGTTCTTAAAATTAAATGTAAATCTTGATCTACAAATACTAAGTGGCCAACAGTTCCATAATCTAGGTGTCTAGAAACTTAATATGAACATGTTTATTAAGGAGGAATGAAGGAAACAAAACCAGATCATTTTATTTACCTTTTCAGGGGACTCTGACTTGGCTCTTTTTCTGTTTTTCAGTTTTTTCTTTGTTCCTTTTTGTTTGCTTTCTTCCTTTTTCTTATGAAAGATAACAGTGTAAATTACTGTTAACTAATGTTCAAAAGGTGGTTGAAAAATTATTTCAATCCCTAATGAATTACAGTTTTATCTTAATTTCAAACCTTGATTGGTAAATGTAAAATAAATTTCCAACGTGCTAAAGCTAATACTATACTGTAAGTTGTGTTGGCAGGATTAGCACTTAATCGAACAAAGTGGCCTAGCTATTTTTTAAAGTAATCTAACTACATGTATTACATTAATGTGAAACAAAGCGACTGTGGAGTAAAGTGACTGGATTCCACACCTACAACAGTTACTGTTAGCTGTTTAACAAATCGAATGTGGTTTAGCGTTGTCTATACTCTTATCGACTACGATATTCGTCATCACAGTGGTCAAAATGTTGTGGACTCACGAGGCGCAGACGAGTGAGTCCACAGCACATTTTGACCACTGCGATGACGAATATCGTTGTCGATAAGAGTATAGACAACGCTAAACCACATTCGATTTGTTTTTTACCACAATATCAGCGTCAAACAAAATGTTAATTTCAGAGCGCATGCTGAAAAAAGGCATTGCGCGACACATTGACACGAGCAGCGTTGTCTAGACTCTTATCGACAACGGTAAATTAGCCAATCAGATAGCGATTACTAGCAATTGTGGTAAAATATTCTTTAGAGGAACATCGACCAATGTTAAACATTATTTTATTTCCACTGTACCCTTATCAAGCTTGCATTATACAGAAATGAAGCCCGGCAAACCTACCTGACCTTGAAGCCAATATTACAACACCAACATGAGAAGAAAAGGGAGGGAAAGACCAGTGACAGTTCAGTGGGAAAGTATACCGGCTATGTAAAGGAGCCAACAACTCTTGGCAGTAGGACAGTCAGTTGTGACAATTCTATGTACAGGTACATGTTTTCATTGAGGGAAACTATGTATAGGCAGAAGATGCAACTTTTTGAGTTTTTCTACAAGAGTTTTCTCGTACAACTGCAATATCATGTTCCTGCAAACTAGAACACTGTACTGTTGGTACATTAACAAGGGAGGGTCAATCATATGTTCTGTAAACTTCCACATGTAAAACAAAAACAAGACTCAATTATTTTTATTTCACCAAACCTTTAGCCAGGAATTACATGTAAAAAGCAACCATCCCTCAAGTGTAAACCTCTTAAGTAATTTTCTCATAAGTCCTATAAATACAGATGAAAACGTTTGCTTACCAGCACACTCAAAAAACTGTACCTGTTTGGAATTGTTTTCTTTGCTCTCTTTGCTTGAATCTTCTTCCTCAGATTTCTCGCCTTTTTCAGAATCCTCTGATTCATTTTCTTCTTCATCATCTTCATCATCCTCATCTTCATCAACTTCTTGTCCACGCATTCCCCACTTGACCTTGGGATTTTCCACAATTTCAACCAAAGCCTCCTTAAATCCCCTCCGTGAGCGATTGGAGTTTTTTAAAAATTTCTCTTTGTTTTTCTCATAGGGAAATAAATCTTTTGCTTGCATAACAGCTCTAGGAAGGAAAACAATTACAAGCCATTACATGTATTGAAAGGATTCCAGTAGGGTAGTGGAAACCTTACTGTACCAATGTCAAATTAAATCCCAGAGCTGTAACTAATTTTTTAAGTAGGCAGGGATATGCAAAACTTTTATGGGTGGAGGAGGACAAGGGGGCAGGAGCCTGGGAGAATAGGGAATGGGAGGGGTACAGGAGGCGGGAGAGAAAAAGGGCAGGAAGCAGGAGTTCTAAGAGGGCGGGAGGCAGGAGAGAAATGCAAATGCAAATGCTAATTTTTTTTTCATTTATTAATACATTAGAATACTTTCAAAAACAAGAGCCCAAAATGATATTTGACTTGCATTTAGCTTCTAAGTAATCACGAAAACGAGAATTTGCACTTGGGCTGAAAAAACAGGCTTACTTTCAGTGAAATTGTAAACCCTTTTATGACGGTTACTGCATCGGCCATGAAATGTCAAGCGGCATGAGCGCCCGCATAAGTGCACATGCGTGTGTAAGCAGTCTTGAGCAAGAAGAGCAAGCTCAGTGCGCGACTTGGTTAGAAAAGTATCTCAAACCTTTAGACCATTTTATTAGGTCTTAGTATTTTTCAGTGAGGAAACATTCTGCAAGATTCTTTCAGACTGCTGAGGTGAACGTGATATGGAATCTGATGAAAATAGACCTTTCCACAGTTTTTTAACTTTTGATATTGGCCATGTAACGAAAATATGTCCACACTGCTGGAAAGAGCACCTTAAAAAATTAGTAAAAAACAAGTTTTGGAGTCGTATCTTTTAAAATCGCAAAGTTAAGGCTTTGCAAAGTTGGTAAATTTTACCAATATGCATGGGGGGTAGGTTTGTATCCCCTAGCCAATAAACATGTCTGTAATATTTCCCAACTTTGTAGAACCACATTTTCAGTATTTTGCAAGATGAGAGTCTCAAACTTGGCCATTTTAATTCATATTTAGGTGCTCACCAATTCTAGCAGTGTCAATAGATTTTTGCTACCTGGTCAAAGTCAAAAGTTGACAAAACCGTGGAAAGGTCCATCAGTAGCCAAAATCACATAAGTCACTCCCAACTCAGAAGAGGAAACAGACTAAACAGGTCTAACAACCACTTGGAGCAGAAGAAGATCAGTGCAGCCACTTCGGCACATGGAAGACTTCTGTTTAGATGTACTTAGATTTGCCAATTGATAATTAAGAACAACAGAAAAATGCCTGCGATGTTTGGCTACAAGTCTGCCATATCCTATTTCCGTATTTTAATAGCATGATCCCAACAAATGCCGGACTGGCTCCTGGAAATGCATATCTACAGTACTCAATATGATAAATCTCACTTTATCAGAACACGGGACAATTTAGAACTACATGCAAATTAGAACTTTTAAGACTGTAGTCACTGAAAATGAATGTCAGAAGCAAAATAATCTGACGTAAAAATGCGGACTGAAATGGTAAAACTCTCAAGCAAGATAAAGTCAAAAATTCATTAAACTGAGACCATATGACAGTGTTAATTTTGGGCAAATTATTTTCAAACAAAGGAAATGCGAAGAATTGCGCCGCTAAATGACAAGGATGTGTTTGGAGTCTCCTAATAAATTATTTACAGGGAACAGGAGCAGGACTGAAAATGGCAGGAGTCGGGAGGGGACAAAAAGGTATGGGAAGTGGGAGGTTCTGAACCCCCAGTCCCCCCCCCCCCTTCCCCACTTATGGTGTAGTCAATACTGTATGCTCTTTTTCTAGTGAAATAACCAATGATTTACATGTAACTGTAACTCAAGTTATTCTTCAGCACATTGTGACAATGTCCAAATACGGTCATACCTTGCTTGATATTCGCCGTGTGTACTCAAAAGACATATATATGCAATATAAATTATGTAATTTTGTGTGTCACAGAGAAAAATGGCAGCTTTTCCAGCTTTTTTTGCAATAAACACAGAAAATTGTGCTTTGTCATTAATGCGTTGATTTTAACCAACTTGGCTTACATGTATGGCCTCATCGGCTGTCAGGCAATATACTCCACATGATTTTGCAAGATAATTGTTACATGTTCGGGAGAAATCCTTGGCCCCTGGCCCCTGGCCCATACTGATAGTTCTCAAATTTTCAATAGAGGGCCTTATCAGTACTTTATACTTTATACTGTCAAGTGCCACCCTCACAATAACTAATAGGTGCTAATGAATACGTATATACAAATAATGGAAAGTTATATAAAACCATGCAAATTACAAAGATAGGCTAAAATTAACATGTAAGTTGATTATTATTATATTATTATTATTATTATTATCTTCTCATGACGCCTACGCTCTGGCAGATGTTATGCCGCATTTACACCAAAGAAGCAAGCCATAGCCAATGGCTAAAGGTCCTTTGGGTCATTCCTTCTTGTTTAATTTCAAGAACCTTTCTCAGAATCCTTGCTGTTCCTAGCAAGGCTGTTTTCTACAGGAGTCCTGTCTTGATAGCAATTCCTAGCTGTTGTGTCCAAACACAAAGAAATGACCCGCGGATAAAACGGCCGACCGAAAAGACTTTAATGTTTCACGAAAACTACAATCTTTGCCCCAAATTACATGCAGGAACGCATGTTATATAAACCTTTTACATCCACTCTGGGAATTACGTAACATCTTACAGAAAAACCTGGTTCATTAACAGGCAATACAATTCGTTAACACCATAACACTTCTTCCCGCTTAAATTGAAATTGGGGAAAAATAAAAACTGAAAACTAATTTAAAGCTAATCTAAAAAGTGCACGCAAGTGTCTTTATAATTAAGTTCCTGGAGTTCTTTGACACAGTGTCCTTTTCTGCTGAGTTCTATACATCTCTTCAATTAAATGTTTTGGTTCCGATCGAATTCTAGTTGAACGACGTTTGTTTTCTTCTGGAACGCTTGAAACACTTGGAACAGAATTATCTGAGACATTTTCCTCTGGTGGGAAAATCTGTTCAGCTGGCGGGACTGACACCACAGGCATAGAAGGCTTTTCAAACGATGCTGACCATGGTGGGTCTGGCTTTGGTAAAGACACGATTGCATCTGGCATTTCAGCCAAATCAATCTCTGGTAGTTCACAGTGTTTGGGCTCTGAATCCGCTACTTTCGAGCCAGCGAGCTCTCGCAGCTGATCAGTGTGTGTTTTCCAAAACAGTTTTCCAACTTGCACTCTGTACGTGACCAGACCCAATCAATCTTGAATGACTCCCTTAGTCCATGCAGTTCTGCGATTTCTGTAATCCCTGGCGAAAACTGGTTCACCAACTTCGAAACTGAGCTTGATCATGGGGTCAAAACGTCTTGATTTTTGCTCCATCTGTGCAGACAAATCGGGTCTCAGCAACTCAAGCCTTGTTCGCAGTCTTCGCCCCATCAAAATTTCTGCAGGAGGACAACCAGTGGCATTATGGGGTGTGGTTCGGTAGCTCAACAGAAATCAGGCCAATTTCTCCGTTTGGGTACCCAGTTCATACTTCATGACTTTCATGGCTTCCTTAAATGTCCGAACAGCCCGTTCTGCTTCGCCGTTAGATGCTGGATGGTATGGTGATGACAAGCAT
>JAEMWC010000467.1:547500-572500 GCA_016490735.1 Pachyseris speciosa
ATTACTAAAAAAGTCTCTCTTATTATTATTATTATTATTGATAAGAATGAAACCAAAGGTTAAAATGAGTAACCTAGCATAAGCCAAGATAGTAAAAAATATGACTCCATCTGCACATATCATATAACCGCCCACCCGTTAGCTCAGTGGTAGAGCACCGGACTACTGTGCGGGAGGTCGCGGGTTCTAACCCCGGCCAGACCAACACTCAGGGTCTTTAAATAATTGAGGAGAAAGTGCTGCCTTTGTAATAACATCTGCAAATGGTTAGACTTTCTAGTCTTCTCGGATAAGGACGATAAACCATAGGCCCCGTCTCACAACTCTTCATAACTGATTCTGTGGGACGTTAAAGAACCCACACTATCTCTACTTGAATGTGGTTATGGGGGAGGGTTTGCAGTTACAGGCCTACAGTAATTGGCACAAGCTGTTGTAGTGTCCCTGCCAGGTCTCTGGCGAAGCTGATTAAGTTAAATTAAATCAAATTAAATTAAATTAATTATGCTCCCTTCCAACTGCCTCCAGGATTCAGTGTTCAATAAAGTGCTCTGAAGTCACAATAACGACTATTATAATTAATAAGCCTGCCATAAACTGACTCTAACAATTTGAGTCTCATTTAAGATCATGAATGTGCTGACACAGACCAAAATAATGTGCTCATGGTGCTTTAAAAACAAGTTTCAGCTATAGCTTACAGGCACACCTCCAGAAGAACTATTGGACCACTGCTGTTCTCTATTCACCCTATCAATAGTCATATTCTTTTTAGCAGTCTTCCATCTTTCCTTATTTCCTGGCCCGCCTAGATTAGCTATGCTACCTGCGGGTCAGGTAATTCTGTATTTATTTAATAGCAAGTCAATAAAAATCAACTTAACTCAACTCAATCAGTTGGAAAGCAGAACACCACATTTAAGGTAGAACATTGTTTCTCGCCAAAAGTGCTACACAGGAAAGTCAGTTCCAAAAAACAAGAAACAATTTTAGCAGACAAAAATTTCTTCTCCACGAACATACTGTACAGACAAACTTATGACCATTCAATTTTCACATTCATACAGCTTATCCATCTGAGATGGCCTTTTGTGCAAAAATGTTGTCTGTCTGAAGCTGTCTTCTGATGTAAAAACTGTTATTTGACTTTATACTCTCTTCTTCAAACGATTTGAGCAGATGCAGCGACTTATGCAAAATGACGGGAAGTGTCTGGTTTGCTTCAGTTATAACAACCAAGCCATTATGGTACAATGTATGTAGTTCAACAGAAGCAAAACAGAAATAAGTTAAAAGATTTTCTCGTTGAAACAAATAAAATCACTTCACAAAAAAACAATTACGTTCACTGCACAATATTTCAGTTAAGCTTATTTGCAAGTCTATATTTTAAGCAAGCTCAACCAAGCTATAGTAAGCTTACTGCACAAAAACCAAGAGTTCAAGAATTTAAATCTAACAAGCCAGATTATATTTACGTTTCATGTGTTCCAAAGAAGAATATAGCAAATTTCTTGGGTGGAATCTTTTCACCTTCCGCTGGAAGATCAATCTGAGTAGAGACAACAATAGTAAGCTTGAATAAAATAACAAATCTACAAATCTGATCATGAGACGATACTGTTCATGGAAATCTGCACTTACTCGCGCCGGCCAGTGAGGATATCCACGCATCTTTGCCCAGATTAAGTCACCTGGAGAAAAACTCATTGTGAAGCTGCTTGCTGGGCACTGTGCGTTTAAAGGTGGTAATTAGGAGGATCAAAAGAAAATATACATCTCGGAGAGCTCCTCGTGAAATGCAGCGAAAACTGACTCGAGCGACCATGCAACCAAGCCTTGAGGAGAAGCCGAGGAGGAGGGAGAAAACTGGAATACAGAATTAATCTGAGATCGATGAGAAGTTCTGTGAGGTTTTAGGAGATACCGTATTTCGTGGAATAAGCGCCCGGGCGCTTATTTAAAATCTCGGTCAAAAAGGGGGGGGGGGCATATTCGAAGGAGGGCGCTTAATCGAAGGGTGCACTGACACTGTAACGTTATTTTGGATAATGCACCTAAAAGAAGACGATTAGAAGTCCAAAGACTACTGCAAGGTTGATTTGAGAACAATGTTTCGGCTGGCCAGCCTTCTTCAGGTTTAGATGTACCCTAGGTGCCAGAGGTTTTATTTTTCTTAGCTTCGCCGCGGAATTTTCCTCATTCAAATGGGAAAAAATAACCTCTGGCACCCAGGGTAGTAAAAATGAAATTACAATATTTTATACCATGCAATAGAAAATACAGCCAATCAGAATGCAGGAAAGCCGTTGTATATTCGTCAGTATTCCATCGAACCTTCCCATCGATCAATGCAATTCAACGGCATCACACCCAACCTTCCCATCGTGCGTTGAGATTCCCGCTCATGCTGGCCTTGCTGGCCACTGTATTTTCTATGGCATGGTATAAAATAGTTATGCAACCCTTTCTCGTAGTGTATATCCCACTCGTCACTTGTATTTTCTTTGCATACACACCCGCCTAAAGGCTCGTGTGTATACCAAGAAAATACAAGTGACTCGTGGGATATTCCACGGTATACCACTCGAAAGCGTTGCATAACTAGTATATATTAGATTATGGAGGATGTCGCAATACATAGGAGGGGCGGAAATGACATTTACACGATTATGCAAAAAAACAATAAAAAATTAATAACAAGATTAACCTTTCTAAATTACAATGGAATGAGGAAAAAATGTTTTGAAATACTACCAGTTAGTTGACACCCCACAAGGGAACTGCAGGTTGCTGGGGAACTGATGGTGTCCACCTATACCTACTAATCACCAATATTTCCTATTTCACTCAATTTAACTAATCCTTTGAGAAAAATGATCTCTTCCCAAACATACCCAAAAATCACCAAAACACAGCTTTGTGCAGGGCCCGCGGAGCAGTTTTTAAAGTGGGAGGGGCGCTCCCGAGTTTCAAGTGAGGGGAGGGGACTAACTCTAAAAATGATTAAAACGCATATAATTCCGTTTAATTTATAAGCTTTGTCCAGCAGTTAACATATTTCATCAACTAAAAAACTCGATTGATATCCTTTTCTACATTTTTCAACTCAATTCAAGCATTTAGAGAAAGAGGTTAGTGACAAAATAAACTTTGTAACCACACTTAACGTAACCTGTAAACGAAGGTAGAGTAATCATAACTGACACGAAATCAGATTCTCTGCATGTACCGAAATTTCCTCAGTTTTTCGATTGTCGTTACGACCAACAAATTCATTTGCCACGTCAGCAAGGCAAAGTTTGTCTGTTCTGTCTTTGTGTGTGTTAAGTACTGTAAGAACCTTTCTCGAGTATTTTCTTTGAGCCTTTCTTGAGTAACTCTTCAAAAGTCACTTTCACAGTCAACACAGAAAACTTTAAAACGCGCCTTATCTCTAGAAGTTACCCCGGAGAAAATGGTGGAACAGCTACTCTCAGAAGTTAACTATGCAGAGAGAAGACAGCTCTAACACAGAAACAGAGAACGCACAAGAAGCTTCTTAACTTTCGTGACGCAATTTCAACCATGGTTACCATGTTTGAAAAACACTGTTTTTCAAACATGGTAACGATGGTTGAAATTGGGTAAATGGCATCTTGTACAAGAACAACCATTACTCAGAGAGATATTCAAGGAACCTCCCTTGATTTCTTATAGAAAAGGAAATCGCTTAAAGATATACTTGTTTTACACAATGGGCACACAGCAGGAGTCGCGTTGGTCTGTCACCCCATTTTAATCACCAACAGAAGACAACAACTAAGTGTATGAATTTTAAAGATAGTGGTTTTAAAAGTTTATTCCATCAGACAGGATTGGACGTTTTTCCGCGAGGACCGCCACCTTTAGCCAAGCACTATTATCACGTGAAAGTACTTTTTTTGGCGTATGTCTTTTACTTAATATATTGTTTTTCCACAGAAAGTAACGTCAAATCCATGTTAAGCGACGCAAAAAGGGTGTTCAGGTTAAGTCCAGCCTTAATAACGGAAATAAACTGTTCTCCTACATGGATAGCTCACAAATTAATGTGATCTGGTAAGCTGAAGCCACTCTTAGGACACTAAGGCCACATAGTAGATTAAGAAGAAGAAGAAGAAGAAGAAGAAGAAGAAGAAGAAGAAGAAGATGAAAGAAGAAGAACTTTATTTTATCACGCTAGCCTATTCAACAATGTAAAAAATACAATAGCTGGTTTCCAGTAGGGGCGTGAGCTAAGTATAAAAATTAAAAATATCCTAAATAACAACCGTGGTAGCGGGCATTACCCCTTAAATCTACCAAATCAAAGATTGAACCCAAGCATTAGCAGCCATGGACAGGTGTTTCGGCCTTGTTAGGCCTCATCAGCATGGCATAGCTAATGCTGATACGACCGATACGCTTCTGACCGCGGTCATAGTAAGTAAAAGGCCTCGAAGAGGCCACGTGGTTATTGGTAATGAAAACGCGCAAGGAGAAGGAAAAGAAAGGGCAAAATGTGAATTTCAGTGAAATTGTTCATCAAGCGGTCGAGCGGATGTGAGCGAGCTCATGCCGGAAGGAAGGAAATGCAGAGTCTGCAGCGTCAAATGTTTTGCGTACGTTTGGTCAGTGGTTTCTCCAAAGTCGTTTCGATCAATCTTTTTACCACAATTGCTAGTAATCTGACAATCTGATTGGCTAATTTGCCGTTGTCAATAAGAGTCTAGACAACGCTGCTCGCGTCAACGTATCGCGCAATGCCTTTTTTCAGCTCGCGCTCTGAAATTAACATTTTCTTTGACGCTGATATTGTTAAAAAACAAATCGAATGTGGCCGTAGCGTTGTCTATACTCTTATCAACAACGATATTCGTCATCACAGTGGTCAAAATTTGCTGTGGACTCAGGCTACTGTGATGACGAATATCGTTGTCGATAAAAGTTTAGAACTTGCATTTAATAATAATAATAATAATAATAATAATAATAATAACCTTTATTTACCCTCGGTAGTATTTATAACACAAAGGCTAGTGGGGCCGAGCAAATACAGAAACAAATAAAGTCAACTCAAATTTCAGTGGAGAAAATCGAATAAAAGAAGTTGGGTAAATGTCGAGGTAATTCCGACTGCTTTCGCTCTCAATTCGAAAGATCCCTCTGGCAATTTTTGCCAGCAACCACAAAAATACGAAAGACATTATATAATATAAGGTTTTTACCTTGAGAGCTGAAAGATGACAGGTTTTTCATGAATCTGGGAGTTTTCTGAAAGTTAGTCTTTCTGAAAGGGAAGGCGGGAAACTGACTGACCTGCTTCAGTGAAGATTCTTGAAACTGAGGAGATGAATGTTGACTTGCGCTATATTGACCTTTCTAGCTAATATTTGCATTTCTCTTGGACCTTGAAGAATCTCTATCCTTGTTTTCCCCGCAGGCTAATATAATCAGTAGACATCTTTGTATAATTATGTGTAAGTTCATATATGTGTAACATTATTATTACTTTATTTTCTGTGTGTGTGCGTGCGTGTGCGTGTGCGTGTGCGTGTGCGTGTGCGTGTGCGTGTGCGTGCGTGCGTGCGTGCCTGTGTGTGTGAGCTTATTACACAGTGTCAGTTAAGAAGCCCGCCTAGAATAGCTGCGATAACTGCGGACTTTTTTATGTATAAATAAATGAAGTCAATTAAGTCAATAAAAAAATGATAATAAAGTATGCGGAGACATGTGGGCGACGTGTGCCATACTTTTTTGTTTGCACTTCTGGAAAATCGAATCACCTAATTATTCATGAAACATTTTTTGTACCGCATTTTCTCGAATAAGCACCCATGTTCTAATAAGCGCAAAAAACCCGTTATGGAACAAGTCAACCACGCAACAGAAATGACAGCTTCCATGCCACACAGAGAAATTGGTGAACACTTAACGTTTTACATTTGCATGGACAGGGCTTCCTGAAAGCGCAAAACTTATTTCCCACACAAAAAAAAAATCAGCCTTGCCCAAAGGCACAAAACTGACTAATTTGTCGCACTGAAATTTCATCTGCATGTGGCCGCGCGGCATGTGTTCGAAAGCTGTCATTTCTGTTGCGTGGTTGACATGTTCCATAACGTGTTTTTGTGTACCATATCATTTTAATCTCCCTGGAAATGTACGCAAGGAAATGTATATTTTGTAGAATACACACTTTAGACTTAATATATATGGCTGTTTTTATCCTTTTTCGGGATAATTCTGTGACACGAAAACCGATGGGAAGTCACCTACCTCGGTGACACAACCTCACAAGTTCAAATTACTAGTTTTCCCAAACCTTGTACTTATTTCATTTATTTAGTTATATTTCAGTAGTTCCGTCTTTTAGGATTTGCGGGCATTTTCCGTCATACTGGGTTTTAGGATTTGGGGGTATTTTCCGTCGTTCCGGCTTTTAGGATTTGGGGTGTTTTTCCGCCGTTCCGACGTTCCACTATTCCTACTTTTAGGGTCGTCCCGGAAACAACACATGGTAGCTTATCGAAAATCGCTCCTCGCCTTTGAAATAAATAAATTGATAAACGTTCGATGGGAACACTAGAAAAACTCCAAGGAAACATCCGAAGTGAAAATACGTGTATAATTTGGATGAGCTACCGACTCGATCCTCGATCCTCGACTCCTGCGAGTTTCGAGGATCGAGGCTCAGCCATCGAGAATCGAGTCGAGGATCGCGTCTCGCAAGATCAGAGATAACGAGCTTGTCGCTTGACTGATCACTCGATAGACCTTTCGAGCAAATCTGGATCACATCTTGAAAAGCAACTCGGAGCAATTACAAAATGGTAAAAAACAAGCAAGGCTGGTTACACGGCTAGGAATATATATTTAAACCAATATTTCGGGAGGCACAGCCTTCCCTCATCAGGGTGTTACATATTATGACCGTAAGATGAAACGACGTTACAGTTTTCAAAAAAGTTGTGAATGTAACATGATATTATAATAAAGGTAAACAATACAACGTAAAATAAAAAACGTTACAGTTTGAAAATTTGAAAAAAACGTAACATGAAAACAAAAAGATAGGTATTATATTTCTTCTTTTCTGTTGATACCTAACGGTTCAAGAGTTTGACCTCTATCAATTAGATATGCTTCTCTGGCTCTTCGTACACCGTCACGGTTAGATTTGGACAGTTCTAGTGGAATTAGTTGCATGTCAGAAGCGCTGTGACCGTTAGAGAGAAAATGTTCTGATACTGCAGTGGGTTTAGAGCTTTTGGTTTGTTTGTCGACTGTTCTGCGATGTTCGTTGAAACGGTCCTTTAGTCGTCGTTTAGTTTCGCCTATGTATTGTTTGTGACAGTGATTGCATTGTACCATGTATATGACATTTTTGGAATTGCAGTCAATGTGATGTTTGATAAATCTAGTTTCGCCGGTGGAATGAAAAGTATAGGTCGTAAGTCCATCAGTTATGTAGTTGCATGTTAAACAGTTGTGGCCACAGCGAAAGGCACCAAGGGGTTGATTATTTTTAGCAGGTTTACGTAGTTTAGCACTGACCAATAGATCGTTAAGATTGTTAGAACGTCGGAAAGCAACAAGAGGGGCAGCCTTGAAAACGTCAACGCAGCGGGGAGATGAAGATAAAATGTTGAAGTGTTTGTGAATAATAGATGATATGGAGCGAATAGCTGGATTGTATGTTATGACAAGGGGTACACGTGTAGGCTGGTTAGTATCGGAATTGCGTTGTTTGGGGGCAAGTGTTTCGGTACGTGAAATGTTGTAAACGCGTTGTATTTCGTTGTTGAGGAAAGAGAGATTGTACCCACGTTTGTTGAGATAAGACTTAAGCTTGTTAAGACGGAGTGCGAAAGTTTCGTCAGAAGAGCAGATGCGTCGAAGTCTGAGAGCTAAACTGAATGGAATAGCTCTTTTGCTGTGTCTGGGATGGCAAGAGGATTGTAACAAGTAGAGATGTTTGTCAGTAGCCTTAGTGTAAAGATCAGTAGTGATTTTACCGTTGTTCAGTGACACGTTGACGTCCAGAAAGGGTATGGATGAGAAAGAATAATTGGAAGTAAATTTAATTGTAGGGTGAACGTTGTTGAGATACGTGGTGAAGGTGTTGAGATCGTCTACTGAGTGTGTCCATATCATGAAAATGTCATCTATGAAGCGCCACCTGTCATGATGCGGTTGGTATGGGGCATGTGATAGAGCGTCTGTCTCGAGTTTGGCGAGAAAAAGATTGGCATAAGATGGTGCCATTCTAGTTCCCATGGCAGTGCCGTGTACCTGCAAGTAGTGCTTGTCGTCGAATGAAAAGTTGTTCATAGTGAGTATCATGCGTATGAGGTCACAGAGAGTTTCAGTGCCGATAGTGGAGGTAGTGCGTTTGCGTGTGTCGAGGAAGTAACGACATGCATTGATGCCTTCGTTATGGGGTATGTTGGTGTAGAGTGAAGAAACGTCAAGTGTAACGAGAATGGCATTGTTGGGCAGTTGTCCGAGATTTTCGAGTTTGTTAAGGAAGTGAGTGGTGTTTTTTATGAATGATTGGGTAGTCTGTACGAGAGGTTTGAGATGATAGTCTACAAACTGTGAGATGCGTTCTGTTGGATGTGCATTACTAGAAACAATAGGGCGTCCAGGGTTACCCTGTTTGTGAATTTTGGGTAAAATGTAAAAACGTCCGGTCTTAGTATCGGTTTGTATTAAAAAACGTTTAGTGTCATCGTCAATGATTTGGTCACGGTGCATGCGTTGTACGTAAATACGTATGCGTTTTTGGATGTCATCAGTGATGTCCTTATCTAGAGTCTTGTAGAATTTGGTGTCGTTTAGCTGTCGTAGGCATTCGTTGATGTACTAATCCCGGTCCATGATAACTATACCGGATCCCTTGTCTGCGGATTTAATGATAATGTCAGTGCGTCTGCTAAGTAGTTTGCAAGCATGTCGTTCGCGTGTGGTTAGGTTGTCACGTATAGGAAATGGTTTGATGTTGAAGAGGTCACGTTCCACAGCGTCTAAAAAGGTGTCAAGGGCAGGATCTCTGTGAGGTGGAGGGGTCCACGTGCCTTTAGGACGGAATGGATTGGGGTTATTTTGATGGGGATAGTAATGAAAAAATTCGAGTAGTCGCATACGCATTCCAAAAATGTCATATACATGGTACAATGCAATCACTGTCACAAACAATACATAGGCGAAACTAAACGACGACTAAAGGACCGTTTCAACGAACATCGCAGAACAGTCGACAAACAAACCAACAGCTCTAAACCCACTGCAGTATCAGAACATTTTCTCTCTAACGGTCACAGCGCTTCTGACATGCAACTAATTCCACTAGAACTGTCCAAATCTAACCGTGACGGTGTACGAAGAGCCAGAGAAGCATATCTAATTGATAGAGGTCAAACTCTTGAACCGTTAGGTATCAACAGAAAAGAAGAAATATAATACCTATCTTTTTGTTGTCATGTTACGTTTTTTTTCAAATTTTCAAACTGTAACGTTTTTTATTTTACGTTGTATTGTTTACCTTTATTATAATATCATGTTACATTCACAACTTTTTTGAAAACTGTAACGTCGTTTCATCTTACGGTCATAATATGTAACACCCTGATGAGGGAAGGCTGTGCCTCCCGAAATATTGGTTTAAATATATATTCCTAGCCGTGTAACCAGCCTTGCTTGTTTTTTATCGTTTTCTAGTTATTTTATAGCTGGTTAGATCTATTACAGGATCCGGCTCTTCTATTTTGCAACGGTGGTCCTTGCTAAAGTATTTTCCAGTGTTTTCAATTACAAAATACTCGTCCACATCATTTACATATTCCTTCAGCTACTCGAAGGAACGCAAACGATGTAAGAGTAGTCGTTCAGTACGCGATATGCGCGGAGCAGGGATGGCTCGGGAGCTTAAATAAATTACTTACTTACTTTTAAACAACTGAGAGTAGGGCCGCGATTCGCAGAAATCAACGCTTGAGAAAGAAAAGAATGGCCAAGGACTGACCACACCACTACAATATCTCGCAATAAGTGACAAATGTTCGAAGAAGAAAACTTGGCCGACCTCTAAAGTTTATCTGAGCGTTGCACGTTTTTGTTACAGACACGCATAATTTTAACATGAAAGTGTTAATACATGTGGCCATGTTCACTCGTTCGTAACTTTATTTCGTTGAAACAGGGTTTTCTTCGACCGTTCTTAGGAATAAATTTTACAATGTAATTCCTCCAAACTAGAGACACAAATGTGTGTAAATTTTCTGTTCTCACGCGCGTTGTCTATCAAGTCTATTTTCTATGTGCTATTTTTGGCCGAAGAGTGAAGATCATCTCATCTTATTCTCACTAAATTTTGCGAGTATTTAATTTCGTGAAAAGTCATGCAAGCGCCGTATTTCGCGAGCATTAAATTTCACGATTTTGAGAGGAAATAAAAATTGGAATGTATTAAATTTCACTATTTTTTTCTAATCTTTAATGAGAAGGTAGCTTTGACCTCAGAACTGTAACAACATAATTAACGTGATCGTTATCGTAAACAATAGCAAACATAGTAAAGCATAAGGTACGGTATTCCACAGTCTAAATACCCAATAGGTTCAGACAGCGCTGTAGTTGGACATCTTCCAAGGGAGATTTCTCGTGCCACGCAGTTTTTAATCCTACAGGGTGATGTTGCAAAAGTGGAGGTGACTGACCCTAAGCACAGAAGATCCCCTTTGGTGCAAGGAGGGCTTGAAATTCCGCTGAAAGTAATTATTGAAATGGTGCACAGCACAAGGGACGTGACATATTTACGAGATACCAGTTTGACGACTGCACAAGTGAGATTTTGAAGAGCTTAGCGGCAGAGGACAGTTCTGACAGCGAGAGTGATGTCCTGGAAGATAACTGATGGACAAAATCAAACAAAAAAACTCCTAAACATGAAGCTGAGACATGTAAGATTAACAGTAACAAAACAACAGCTTGAATTATTAAATTTCGCAAGTTTATTCTTCGCGTGTCCTATACAGTCGCGAGTATTAAATTTCGCGATTTTTAAATCGCGAAATTTAGTGAGAATAAGGTAGTCCTAAAAAATTCCCGAAGTTCCGATAACATCGCCCACGCTAAGAAAAAAAAATTGAATAGGAGGAGAGCAGGTGGGGTTTCCACATAAGTTTCCAGCGTTTTACGGAACTCAGTCAGATCATTAGAATTAACCGCATCATCGCTTATGTAAATATTATAGTATAAGAACGACGGTTATGACTATTCTTGTCATTAAAATCCCCTGAACAGGCTTGTAGGGATAAAAAGAGTAGTTTTTTTTTCTATTTTTCAATATTTATATATATATATATATATATATATATATATATATATATATATATATATATATATATATATATATATATATAATAAGGTGAATAGTTCGCGCGTTGTGATTGGTTCTTAGCTATGATCTATTAGAGGACAGATGCACAGATTACGTCATCACGACCCACTTTTTTCCAGAAATGTGAAAATAAACAAGTTTTTTGCTTGCATTTTGTTTCTTTATTATATAAAACAAATAGATTCCATGTTGCCGTGCGTCTGTTCAGTAATAGATCACAGAAGACGTCAAAATGTGGTAAAACATCAGTGACACACTCGCCTGCGGCTCGTGTGCCACTTCTTTGTTTTTACCACATTTTGACGTCATCTGTGATCTATTACTGAACAGACGCACGGCAACATGGAATCTATTTGTTAAATATATATATATATATATATATATATATATATATATATATATATATATATATATATATATATATATATATATAAAAAGAACAACTATTACTCGTGACAGTCAGGAAATACTTTTTGGTATCCTCTCTAGTGAGCCACTCGTGAATTGACTTCAATCCTAACATGGCAGAGCCCGTCTGTAGATATGTTAAAATAATGATGCGATTCAAGATCTAAGACTAGTGTGTCCGAACAGCGACTACTGGGACTCGATTCGCTACGAATGTATCTCCCGATTTGCGAGAACCGAAACTCGGCAATATCCTCTGAGGGTGTCCCAAAAATGCGAGGAAAAGGATCTCAGACAATGTAATGCTGCCAAGACCTCTAAAGCAACTCCGCCTCTTGTCCTGGAATCATGGGGAAATTGTCAGCTTTTTTTCCTAGATCAACGCCTGGAGGGGGGCGGGAACTCCTTTCTTATTTCTTTTTGCCGCTGCACCAGGAACACGTTAATCTGACGGAAAGTGCTTTTTATTTCGTTTCTGTTATCAATCCGGGGGATACTAAAAATAAATTGATACGGGGAGGCTCCGCCCCGAGATCCGACTCCTTACCCTTTTATAAACCATTTTTGACAGAAAAGGTACACCTTTCTTATACCTTCCATTGGCAAATGGTACCTCTTTCGGATACCTTCCATTGGGAAATGGTACCCGTTTCATAAGAAGTCTTCTTGTTATTTTCATGTAGCGTTCAATAAATTAAAACAGTACAGTCAGAAGGTATGTGTTCGAAATATTTTAATGAAAGGCCCTTTTAAATACCTAATTGACAGATTTCCCTACCCTTTCATATACTTCGACTCGTGAAGTCCCCACCCTTTCATATACGAACACCTGAAGAGTGAAAAAGGTACCCCTTTCGGGCGGAGCCTCCCCGTATAGGCCATTATAGGGAGTACCCCCTCCCCACCCCCACCCCAGGATATCTATTCAGAAAGATTGATCTACTATTCTAACAAGGGGTTGTTGATTGAAAGCCGCTGTGGCATGTCAAAAGCCTCCGGCCCCGTCTCTTATGCGGTGTGAAAGTCAGAGTGAGATCTGCCGTGTAAATGGTAAATGGAACGTAGTCCAAAAGTGCGAGTATTTCCGTTGACCAAGTAAGGCACACCTTCATGTTTGGGCAAAAGATAAAAAGTTCTTCACTGAGCAACTCAGATTGGGTGTATTAGGCATGGATGTGAACAACAGCATCGGGGAGGTCAAAACGTAGATTTCTCTACCGCTGATTTTAACACGAAATTCGCAGCTACCGCATTCAACAGAACACGTTTATTTCGTCATATTCAGCTGTCCATAAGTAGGTTTTCAACCATCATGAAATGGTAATATAAATAATTCCAGTAATGGTAAATAACTTACAAATTACTAATTATACATTAACTAATTTTGCAGCATTTTTCGCTAGGACAACAGAAAGTAATTCCTAAAACTACAATTTAAAATATTATACTTTTGAAAAGGGCGGGTCAAACAGCCGCTTGTTCCTTACAAGAATACAAAATTGTCTTCCATATACAATGGGCACAGTATCTCGTTTTAAAACACGCTCCTTCTTACTCTAAATCAGTACTGAACGATTACAAGCTAAGACAGCAAGTATTTATAAAGCATAAGTTTCTTACGGTGAGCCCTTGGCAGCCAGTGATTAATTTTGAACAATCTTTTTTTTTTACTTTTCTTGCAGCGGCCTTTAAAGACCACTTATTGTGCAAGCCCTCAACATTCTGATATTTCATGAAGAAAATCAAATACGTATCAAATGAACTGATGTATATATTTTTACTAAAACAGTATGAAACAGCTGCCAGAGTAAAGAGAATCCTTGAAAAACATTTCAAACAACCAACACAAAACTTACATTAACTCAGCCAGGCTGAAGATTCTAGAGCACTAAATTTATAAATAAAGATAACAAACCATGTTTGGCAAAAATTGTGACAGCAATGGCAAATTTAACAAAGATGTCAAAAGATTGAATGTACAGGAAAATTGATTAAAGTTACGTTTCAAATAAGCGAGATCCAGTGGAATTTTGGCAATAACTTTCCAAATTCCATTAATAAAAATATCTGGCTTTGTCAAAATTGTGAACAAGCTGTCCATTTAAGTATAAATTAATAAATACGCTACTTAAAACCCATCAGTAGGCCTTCCTAATATCACGCATGTTTAACTGATTTAGCATAAGGTCCCACTATTTTGTTGCTTTAAAACGTCCTAATTCCGTAATAACCCTGTAATTTCTACAGAGCAACATTATTGTCATTGGAAATGACTGCTCCAGAGGAAAAGAACGCCTCTTATCATTCACCACATGCACATCTACGTAAATTTACTATACCAACATTGGCATAATTTCACATAAATTAATGATTTGTATCTGAGATGCTGACTCAAACTTTTGTGAAGCCTTAATCATATAACAATCATAACAATGCTCTTGTTTGAATTGAACTTTTATGCTGTCACCATCTCTTGTAAAATTCTCAACGTTGTTATCTGCGTGAATTGCAATACTATTCAAGGAAAGTGCACTTTCTTACATGTAGTCTGGTCTGCACTTCCATCACTGTCGAGTCTCTCATAATACATGTACATGTAACCTGTATTTCATTCAACGAAAGTTCAATTTCTTGGTGTTGCATTTATTTGCCCTTGTGTTCTACCACTGCCCAGTCACTTTAGACGTGTAATTAAGGTAAACTTGATCTTCAATGAAAAGTGAGTAAGCTCTTTGTGGTTCTTTCCAGTCTTGACTCACAATTTGTCAACTACATTAGTGTGACCTCACTGCCATTTATGAGTATGAGAAATGAACTATTGTTGATTTTTAAAATTTGCAAATTCCAGGGGTAATATGCATACATGTAGTTCTAATTTTAACATTTACCTTAGTTTCTGATTTCATTGACAATTGCTGTTCTAAAATAACAATTAAAACTTTCTATTAAAAAGAAAAATATTTGATTTCATACATGCTTCATTGATAAACCTGCATCTATCTAGAGACAATTGGAACATTTCTGCTAATAATAATACAATTTAAAGATGAGAAATAATGCTAAGAAATTAGCAACAGTGTATCCATAAAATCCCATGTATATACCCTAACTTGTGACGAAACAGCTCTCCAAAAAGGTTTTAACTGCAGTGGCTTGACTTTTTTTTTTGGGGGGGGGGGGGGGAGGGGCTGTTTTAACCGATGTGTATGCCATGAAACGATCACTAAAGTTACATAGAGAGCAAACTTATTTTATTAACTGGAAACATCTGCTTTCCAAAGAAACGGTTCTTAGATAACACACCTTCTCACCCTTCCACCACCACATTTCAGAAACATTTAGTAATTATTATTATATTGTATAAAGGACTCTAGCACGCTTTAAAGTCAAAATCCCAGTTAGTCTACACACATATGGAGTAGTTTTACTACTGTAATTTTACTTGCACCGTTCTGTGGCACGTTGTAACCAAACCATATAAATTGTGGAGTAGGTGATGGCAGTCTTTGGAAGTTAAGGACCGTTTCACCTAACAATATCGCAAGAAAAAGGCTAGTGCTTTTAGCAGGTGACACAGGACCTGGAAGAGTGATGCTCATGAAATGGGCAAAATTACCAGAAATTTGTTCCTGTTACCACATGAGGGTGACTAAAATAAGGGCTCTATAAAAAGGCCTAACATGAACAGCCTCCTTGTGATTCGTCATTTGCTTCGTCAACCTCTCTTAGCTTGGTGCCTCTGTTTGGATTACTGTTTAACACATTGTTAGGTAATGTCGCCTTATCAACACAGTTCTCCATTCTTCTCATGACCTGTAAAGAAGAAAAAAAACCTTTTAATATTTTAACCTTTAGTTGGGGGGATTTAATGAGGAAATACACATACAAGTGTAAGATCAACTACCAGCGGCAATGATGATGATGATGATGATGATGATGATGATGATAATGTACATGTACACAAAATTCAGTAAACTAATAAAAACACAAGTTGTCAAAAGGTTAGAAGGTTTTGGACTTCCAAGGAAGGCAAAAGCAAGGAAAGAGAAATTATGAATTAAAGGGTCTAAAGGTGGCACCTTGATTTATAACCAAGTAAGAAAAGTAAGTGCAATGTTTTACAGGTTTGTGGTCAGCGAGTAGGTATAGCTTTTCATATGTGCTGCCAACAGACTTCTTACCTGGTCAAGCAAAGCTTCCACAGACTCACTCACGTTATGTCCACTTAATGCACTAGTCTCAAAATACTTGAGACCCAGATTCTCAGCGAGGGTCCTGGCTTCACTTTCATCTACTTGTTTCTGGTCTTCGAGATCTGCTTTATTACCAATTAGAACTGCAACAAGAGATAAATACAGGTTTATAATAGGTGTGTATTAAGATGACAGAGCTATCAGTAAGAGCTGTAACCTACATGTAGAACAACTGTTACATCTGAATATCTTTGACAGAACCTCGACATGTTACAGGTGATCCTGACTGACTGTCTGAGGTTTGATTTACTCACAAATTTAAACAAAGTTAAATGAAGCAAAACGCATTACTCCCTGAGGGACTCTGTTAACAAACTAATTGTCCCATTCCCACAAACTAACTTCATGAAAAACAGCTTTAGTTATAGAGGATGAGCAGTTCTCTGGAACAGCCTGCTCTGTGATATGAGAGAGGCTAAATCTCTAAGTCAATTTAAGCGATTAGTTAATCTTCATTTTTAATATTATAAGTCAGGGCTCAAAGTTTGCGACCAGCTGGTCGCACATGCAACTAGATTTTTTATTGTGCGCCTAAAATATCATGTGTGATCGCACTTGCACACCTACAGCTGTAAAACGCACGAGTTCAGTGCGACTGAGCTCTTTGCTACTTAACTGACCATCCTCATGTGCTCTGACTGGTTAGACATGAAAAGGAAGCTTGAAATAATGAATTTAAAAAAAAAAATGTAGGTATAACACAATCAGACTCCAAATAATACAGCTACATGTACATCATTTTCCTTGCACCAGTGTGTGTTTTATGTGTCATCTGAACATTTCCATTCAATCCCAGACTCTCTTCAGTTTTGTAAAGACTCCGCTGATATGTGCGAGAGATGTCCACCTTACAAAGCACGTGCTTCTCGCCGACAATCAAGTTTGCCAATGTCAACTTAAAAGAACTCTTACTTACAAACCACACAATTAGCTTCCAAAGTAATAGCTGTCTAGCTTTCAGCTCTCCGAGTAATTAATCACAAGAAACAAATTCAGATGCTCTTTCTGGCGTGACAAGATCGCTTTCTCCACGGGAAGAAACATCGACTTCAGCACGTCAACTAGATTGCAATTCATATCAATCCCAATTCACATCAATTACTGGTATTGACTGAGGTTTGTGTCATAGCTAAACGATGAGATGGTCCCAGACTACCATAATGCTTCTGAAACTCCTCCGGTGAATTTATGACACATGTCTCAACCATTAACAATTTTTTTCTGAAATGCATAATCGCCATATCTTTTCTAAGGGAGCCTTTGAAAATTTAATCCTTGTGGTATATCACGGCCAGCAGACCCTGCTTTAAGATAGTCCTGTTGATGTTAAGGTTTACATGTAGTTCATTTTAGAATGCAGCATTTTATCCCTGTCAGAGGATTGCCATCTAGTAGATTATTCTGGAAAGATGAATACTCCACCATACCTATATCTGGGTTTTCACAATAAGCATGTGTTTGCAGCTGACTTAACCAGTTCCTAATATTCAAGAAGGACTGTTCATGCGTCAGATCAAACACAAGGAGGAATCCCATGGCATCTCGAAAAAATGCTGTGGTTAAACTTCTAAATCTGAAAAGAATTTCAAAAAGGCAGTGACAACAGTAACAATAGCATACATGTACTTTACATTAAAAGCACCTCTGATTTGCCAGAACTGGCCAGCAGCCAGACCGGTCAGTTGGTTAATAAAGCATACTAATTTGGATGATTGATTGTAGATCAATCAAAGAATTCCTACAAAACAGCACACATAATTTTCAGAATGTGCACATTTGGGAACTAAGTCTTTGCTAAGCCTAAAAACTGACCATTTTTTTCTATCCAGGAATCTGACAAATGGAAAGTGCACTTGTCTAATTTAAACATGTTACCTGTAAAAGATGTGGCATTCTTTTTGCAAATTTATCTACATGTACTAACATACAGTGTATGCTAGTTTTATTTTCAAGGAAAACTAATACACTAAAAGTCCACAGACAACAAATTCTGTTGTCTTAATTGTTTACTTCTTAATTGAAAGCAGCATCATGAATTTACAGCTCAATCACTGGTTTCTAGTGCTAACATTCAAAGCAGGAGTAGAATGCAGGATGGTGAACTATGTTGCTTTCAGTATTAATAATAACTACTTAATAACCGATAGTGAGGTCAATACAGCTAGGCTGAGGTTTGAGATATTCCAGTAATGACTGGGTTAAAAAGTTGTTTATTATAAGGCTAACAAAATGGTTCTAAAGAAAAAAGAACCTTAGTTCAAGCAGAGTCAAGTCGTCAGTTCACATCCGGTAATGTGTGCTTATCTACAGTGTATTCATTCATTGTTTCAAACCCAGGTTGAACATTTCACTGAACGTTTTACTGGTCGTACTTTTACTTTTTGCTCTGGTCGTAGTCGCAATGTAAATAAAACAAATGTGGCCTTTGGATAATCTTTATTTTTTTCGTTTCCTAATTTGCACAATCCATAATTGGCCCGTGGGCATTACAGGAGAATAATGCTCTAGCGTTTAGTTACACTTAGCCAATCAGAGCACACCTTGTATTGGCTACAAACACTAGCCATATAAAAATAAATACCGGTAACTACAATAAACACCAAAGTTAAACCACATCACTGATAATTAACTAAAAGTTGCCATATGAAAGTTGCCAATTAATGTGTCCACTTGGGATTGTGTTAATGCCCCAATTAGTATATACATGTAAGTGTAATAAATTAGTTTCCATATAATTTAAGATCTTTTACCTTTAAATTTTTCTGCTTGTATATGATTGTGTAAATATCTTATTTTTAATGTATCATCTTAAGATTTTATAAGTGTCCCCAATTAGTTTGTTAAAAGCTAAATTCCTTGACACTTAAATAAAGTCGACTACGACTATGACTACGACTACCACTACCACTACTCCTACTCCTACTACCGCTGCTGCTGCTGCTGCTGCTGCTACTGCTGCTACTACTACTACTACTACATATGACTTAAGAACTGATTTCTGACCTTTCCTGTCCAGCTGTATCCCATAACTGAAGATGAACCCTCTGTCCTCTTGATGAACGGCTGCCCTCTGGAGTCAAAGGATGATGGATCTGTAGAGTATAATAGATTTGAGATATGTACATGTTCCACAGCAATCCATCATCAGGATGAATACATATTTTGTGAAAAGTTCAGAGCCTGGTAGTTCAAAGAGCAAAAATGCTACTTAACATGTATTTCTGCCTAGTATATCTAATTTGTATCAACTAAAAGGAGTCTATGGTTAATGGAAAATTAATATCATTTGTGAGAACAAAAGAATATTTGTTTTGGTTTTTTGTGCTCACATAAGAAATCCAGATACAGAGTTGAGACTGCAAGGGCCATTACAACTTGTCCTAAAATTCTGATACACTCACTTTTTACATGACAGTTCAGCACCCCTACAAATACATTCTATATTTTATCTTGACTCAAACCAGGCTTTTCAAATCAATGCTACATGTACAAGGACCCACCCTTCGACAAGTGAGGTTTTTTTCATCATTTAAACAATATTTTGTTTTATTTGAGCATTTGCCCTAAGAGCAAGTAGTGCTCATCGAGAGAGCTAACACTGTTTACATTATTATTTTAACATATCACAGTCGAAAAGACAAAAACAGAAATAAAACAAACAGACAAGGACAAGAAACACGCAACCCCCCCCCCCCCACACACACACACACACACACACACACACACACACCAGTTGAATGTGAGTTGAGGTTCTTTCTTTTGATTCTATGAACATGTTGGATCACACTGTAGAATACCGTTTTTTGTTTTGTTTTGTTTTGTTTTGTTTTTTTCATTCATGGCACATTACAGGCCCTTTATTACTCGGGATACTGTAAGTATACCGAGTTTTAAAATGTGTCAGATTTCAGTGTTTTCTTCTTTTTTTTTTTTTTTCCTGTGCAGCAAAATGCACAATACAATTACGTTCCGGTGTTTGGATTGGCCAATGCACAATAGCAGGCACGTGGCGGTGTGTTCATTGGTTAAAGCAAACCACATAGTCCAAAGGTCGAAAGGCTAACATCACGCGACGGTTGTTTTGATGTTATGCAAATTCATCGTGTTTGAGTTGTGAAGCTAAATATTTTAATACAGCACAGTCTGTCCCCGTGAAAAGGTTTGCTGAGTGTTAAGAAAAAGTTGGAAGCCTCACACGTGTAGTGCTTATCGGCTAATCGATATCACAAGTCGAATTCGAATGCTGTGACAGAAAAATTACAGATTTGCAATAAGTTGTTTTCATAATGTGATACCTTCCATTTAATAGGTGACCGCAAGTGAACACTCAAGGTTAAATAATCCACTTCGACCGCCGGAACAAATTTTCCTGCACATATCTTTGTAAAGTTGTGAAGTTAGATTTTAATACAGTACAGACTGTCCGCGTGAAAACGTTTGCCGAATTTAAGACAAGATTGGAAGCCTCGCACGTGCTGTAAGAATCGTTGTGACAGTTCTATATTTAGAAAATCGCAAAGTTGTTTTGATGTAATTTGATCCGGATTATACCACAACTCAATCGCTGTGACAGTTCTATATTTAGAAGTTTACGCAATTTTGGTTTTCACCTGACTTCAGAAAAAAAAAACTAAAATTAAACATTTAGATTTTTTACCTTCATCAGCTAAATGACATTTTAAGCCAAGTAACATGCTTTGTTTTGAAAATAGAGCAGTTTGAATTTCAAGTTCTTTTTACAATGCGTGACATCTGGATTGCTTCTGAGAAACATGTCACATACACGGAATCGATTCGCCTTGTGTTTTCGAGTTTTGAATATCCAATATGTTAAGAGAAGTGTCTATGCGAATGTTTTCAAGCTTCGCAGAGCGAAAAAATGTTTTGAGACAGCCAAAGTAAAGTCCAGATGTTACCACTTAATTTAGAAGTAAACAACAACAGCTGACAACGAATATGGATGGCAACTCTCAAAACAGTTTAACGAGCTTTGCTCGTACGTGAACAAAAAGGCTTTATGTGAACCCAAAAGCAAACCACTAGCCGGATGGTTTCGAGAATCAGAAAGCGTGCGTCCGGCTTCTGCAGCACAAAAGTATCCCGAGTTAATGCTCATAGAGCATCTTGTTTCAACATCATGCAGATGATTTTGCTAACTCTGGAGTCCAGCTGTATAAAGAACCTTCTATTCAATGACAAAACTCAGGAAAGGCTACACATGAACAAATCTCAGCTTGTAAAAATGTTCCAAGAGAAAAGATGCTAAATAAGGCATGAATTGGGAGGCCTCATGTCCCTCTTTAGAGAAAAGGAATGAAATCGTCCAGATAAAAATCTTAAGAACACACCACAAACAAGAGACATTAACAATATCAATCCAACATTAACTGTCAGTCCTCCAACTTAACTTAATATAGTATAGAAGTCTCTTTATCTTAAACTATCAAGGATAAATCAATGAGATACTGTATTATAGAGGTATGAAACATATTTAATTTGAACACTAACATTTGAAAATCTGTATCGAGGCAAGAAATTGACGATAAATTTTGCATCCTAATGGGTTTAAATTCCTTATCTGAGAGATTCATGACAATTCAGCTATATTAGAACCACTATCTTATCGTCAAAGAACTCCATAAACTTGTTAGCCAGATCATCTCTTGGAAGTCCCTAAAGCATGTCAAAAAACTCATGGAGGCATAGCCTTCTCAGTCGCCGCCCCCAAGTTACATGTATGGAATGATCCGCCTTCTGAAATTAAGTTAAGTCCTTCGGTAGCTGTGTTTAAATTGCGTTTAAAAACTCATCATTTCATAATTGCTTTTAGGTGATTTTTGACTTTTTAAGTCTATATTTAATTTAGTTTAAATTATTACATATTTAGTTTAGATATTTATTTTTATAACTGTTAAGCGGTATAGAGCTTTGTATATACCCGCTATATAAATGGTGTTATTATTACACTATATACATGTATTCCAATTCTTGGAATGAGGCCAAATAATTATAAGCACTCTACATTATCAGATATCAAGATAAAACAAATTGAGGGAAAAAACTCAATCCCGGGTAACCTGTTAGCCATCTCAAGAACAGTTCCTTAGCATGAGTAAACAAATATCTGTGAATATCAAATATTCAAATAAGTGAAAATATACTTGCATTTTTTGGTGCATATCACAAAACTTATAAACACCTGCAACTACCACTGGAAAGCTTGGAAAAAACTATTTGGCTGCGGTGATTACAAATAATTAACGTTAAATTTGTAACTTGAATCATAAGATATTTGTCTTCCTATATTTCAGGGAAGATGATACCGTAAGAGGTGACCACTTCTCCAATACTGTCTCTAGGCAGCCAGCTGCTTTTGAAGAAGCTTTTTTTTATCCTTTGTATTTATATCATTACCATTCAGGTATTGTACATTAATCCCTAGCTGTTTTATCGAGTAGAAACCACACAGTTATGTCAAAAAAAGCAAAATAAAATTAGGGAGGATGCAAGTTTAACGGAGGATGCTTTGGTTCAGTTTTCAGCCATGTGAGAGCCAAATTTATTTCAGAATGATTTCAAATTCAAATAAAAATTAAGGCACGCAGTGAAGCTATTTAAATTCAAAACTTTCATAACAGATGATGTCGGAACATTTTAGAAAGAACTTTCATTCTGAAATTGAATAATCTTAAAAGTTGCTTGTAGAATCCGAACACTTGCGTTCACTGATTAGTAAAAAGCTCACGTAAAATATAAAAAAAACTACGTAGAAGTAAAAGCTAACGAAAGCCATTATCGTATACAATACGTCTAAGCTTAACTTTTTCTCAAGTTTATATTAATCTTTTCCGAGTTTCGTGGGTTGGTGCGAAAAAATGAATTTATGTTCCGCCGTGATTTGTTTGACAGTTCAAGAGGGCAATTCCGCAGAATGACGACTTCGTTTTCTATGAAAGTGATGTGCCGTAAAAAGGACGCTAAATATATAGCAGTGTTGTTTACATGTCCGTCACAAACTTCCAGGTTCGTTCTGGAGTACACACACCGTAACAGATGTCCGAATAAAGCCAAAGGAAACAACGCTGTAAGTTTTTCGTAGCTAATTTCAAATGAACGATAGAATCGAGGAGAAATTAAAGTTGCCTTCATCGTGTCGGCGAGGCTTTGGTTTTGTAGCGGCAAGAATTGTTTCTTTAATTTATCTCCCATGGTATAAACATCAGAGTTGTTGTCAGTACAGAATCGAAAATACACTGTATCTTGTTAAAAAGGAGTTAAATTGCATTTCCACGGTAAGCTACTGAAGATGATTTGCTCTAGAACAAGTTTCCACCCTAAAACTTAAATATTAATGAAAATAAGAATTCTCAAGGTTCCAGATTTTGTCGGAGGCAAAGTTATTTGACAAAACGATCCAACAAAAGATATCACTTACCACCCGTTTCTCGCGAAAATCTATTCCTACAGTAGAAATAAATTTTGGATTAAACTTTCCATCCGTGTACTGAAATAGAAGGCTAGTTTTCCCAACGCCGGAGTCTCCAAGAGCCAAGAATTTTAAAAGATAGTCGTAGTCAGCATCCGCCATCTTTGAATCGGGAGTTTTCCTTCAAACTTGCGGTACAAGCTAATGTTTATCCAACAGCTCATCTGATTGGTTGGCTATAAACTGTTGTCCTTCCTGATTGGTTAGTCTGCTATTCTCATTGTGAATGTGGAATTTGGCGGCAATTAACAAAATGTTTAAAAGGTGGGGTGGGGTGAGGGATTGTGTTGTGGTTAGTAAATGAGAAATGCCTTGACCAAAATGAGCTAAAATACAGTTTTTTACTCCGGCAAGATAAAATGCATATTTATTGGAGGGATCATTTCTTTGAGGTCTGACATATCCGTGAAAGCCTCAAAACAAAGGACCTATTGCGCGCGGTACGAAATGATTTAATGAGCAGTGAAACAACCAGGACTGAAATTATACTCATTTCTAAGTAAGTCGCACTTGTGGTAAAATAAGTGGTATTATATATTTCTGGGTGGATAGGGATCAGCAGGAATTCAAACCAGCCATTATATTATTACTTGTGGATGGTTAAGGCACCCAGGGATATTTTTATTCCAAAACAAATTATGTTAAAACGTTAAAATGGAAAACGGATAATAATCTGTTCTGCCTAGTAGCCATACGTTGCACCTAACATCTATTAATATCAATCTATATGTGCAGGTTGCTAGTTTGAGAGCAAGTTCCACCCCCAGAGAATAAATGATCATTTATTTTTGCTTGTGCAGACAGTTTGTGACTTGATTTGACGTCGGCGTTTCAAGGCTTGGACTCGCTTCCGTCAAAAATCCGGGTAACTTGCAAGGCCTAAAAAGATACGTTAGGCCCACAGTTTTCCTAAATTAAAAAAATCCGGTTTTGAGGGGCAACTTTTTATATATTATTTTTACTTTTATATAATGCTCTTAACTGAAACAAGAAAGGAAAAAGAAAACTCCTGTACTGATCGCTCTCTAGAAGCCACTTGACTTTCCAGAAAGGGGTTCCTAGAACACCTAAATTACTCCCTCATACGAGGGTCAGCAAGCCCAGCATAACAAAGGAAGAAATACATAAATCGCCTCAGTTTTTTGAGGCAGCAGCATTTTTTAGGTTCTCTTTTCCCTGATCGCTTCGTTCACACTGAACAATATAACGACGGGGAAAATTAACCCAGCTCACGGCAAAGCGATAGAGAAAATTTAGCAGAAGACGAAGAAATATTGCTCACTACAGCTGCTCAATCTGGCCTTCTCTAGATCAGTGTTAATGGCAGTGTATATATGTTTGTAAGGGGACACAATTTAACCAGAATTTTAATGCGCAAAATCCCTTGTTAGCAAATATTTACATGCATTCGCATCGGCTGAGTGTTCCTGATTTAGTGCCGTTGAATGA
>JAEMWC010000467.1:577500-582500 GCA_016490735.1 Pachyseris speciosa
TGAAGTCGGACCCTTGCGGGGTGACCTCCTGCCCGAGCCCTTCACGAAAAGTTACCCCCACGCGATCCTGTACGACTTCGAAGCATTCGGGGACTGTAACCCCGGAAGGCACCAAACCAACCCTTATGATCAAAAACGTGCACGTGCCGATCTCTGTTTCCATTGGAGATACTCTGGAACCACAGCCCACGCACATTTGCGACAAAGACCCGGCCGTTCTGATCCAACGTTTCATGGAAGAGTTGGAGCGGCGAGGAAGAAACATTCGAGCGGCAGTGCGAGCCGAATTCCTTCCTTCCAATTTGGAGCGCCTCCCCAAAAGCAGCGCGGGTTCATTGAAGACTGGTGCAACCAGGTCCCGACCCTCGGTTTCAATTCCGGCAACTACCACTTTGTGGGGCGGGTGGCCGACATGGCTAAAACGTCCACCGTTGCGAAAAGAGCCAACAAGCTTATGTTTATTACCACACCAAGATTTCGATTTCTCGACATTGTCAACTACCTTGGCCAAGGAACCAGCTACGATAAATGGGTAAAAGCTTTTGTGTGCGAGGGTGAAAAATCGTGGTTCCCGAACGAATGGTTTGATTCACCCGACGAGCTCGATTACGAAGGGCTCCCACCCTACTCGGAGTGGTATTCCAAACTTCATTGCCAGTACGTGCTGTCACTGGATGAATATGCGCAGTGCCAACACTTGTTCCGAGAAAAGGAGATGCGGACCTTTGCTGACTGGCTGCGGTATTACAACAACTTGGACGTGGCGCCGGGCTGGAGGCACGGAACAAAATGCGGAGTTTCTACACAGACAAAGGCATTGACATTCTGAAAGACGCGGTGTCGATCCCAGGAGTCAGCATGCATTATCTCCTTCGGGGTGCAGTCGAAAGAGGCGCCGAGCTGTGGATGCCGGGGAAAGAAGCCTACGAGATGTTGATAGGCGCGGCGGTTGGCGGGCCAAGCATCGTTTTCACGAGGTACCACGAAGTGGGGGAAACCAGCATCCGCAGCCACCGAGTCCCGAGCCCCCGCTCGTGCCGGAAAATCGTGGGGTACCACACCAACGCTTTGTACCTCTCAACAATGCTGCAAGACATGCCCTGTGGAAAGGAAAGGGTCGTGCACTTCGAAGAGGCGGCCAGAAAGGCGCCAGGTTTCACGCGAGGACTTCAAGCGGGCGCCTGGTTCGGTTTCGCTGAGGTTGACATCGAGATTCCCAGACCGTTGTGGCCGAAATTCGAGGAGATGTGAACATTATATTCTTCATCAACCAGCAGGTGCCCACCGAAGCTGTACCGCAACACATGCTGGATTACCTGCAGTGCACCGGCAGAAGCCGCTCAGACGGGAAAAAGCTGGTGGGCGCGTTAGTTGCGGAAAAAATGTTGGTCTTCGCCCCCCTGTTGAAATGGTACGTCGATCACGGGGCTGTAATCACAGCGGTTCACCGAACCATCGACTACCAGGCCGCCAAACCCTTCACCTGATTTGTAGAAGAAATAACCACCGCTCTACGGACAGGCGACACGGACAAAAGCAAGGCGCTCCTCGCCGACATATTCAAGCTGTTGGGGAACAGCGCTTACGGGAAGATGATTGAAGCGATGGAGCGGCAAACGAACGTGATTTACACGCGAGACGAAAAAGTCGTCGACATAGCTCTGCCGGAGCCCGTTCTACGAGGATCTGCACGAAATCGGAGACGCGTACGAGCTGGAAAGCCGGAAGCCCAAGGTCGTGATAAAGCGGCCTTTCCAAGTCGGGATTGCGGTGTACCAGTTGGCGAAGCTGCGAATGCTGGAGTTCTACTACGACTTCCTGGACAAGTACGTCGACCACCAAGACTTCGAGCTGATCCAGATGTACACCGACAGCAATTACATGGCGATCAGTGGCGAAACTTTGGAAGATTTTGTGAAACCAGAAATGCGGGCGGAATTTGAGGCGGAAAAAAAGAACTGGCTGGCGTGGGACAAGTGGAGCGGACGCACCCCTGGTCTTTTCAAACGTGAGTGCGAAGGCCAGCGGATGATTGCGACCTGCTCGAAGTGTTATTTCGTGGACGTCGACGGTTCTGAGGAACACTCCAAGTTCAGCACGAAGGGGATGTCGAAGAGGCATAACAAAGTCACTTGGCGGCGCTTCAAGGCGGCAATCGAGGGGCACAAAGACATGGCGGCGAACCGGGGTTTCCGCCTGAAAGGAGGGCAGATGGTCACGTACCACCAACAGAAGCTGGGCCTGAGCGCGTATAAACGACAAACGGTGGGTGCTGCCCGACGGGATTCACACAGAGCCGCTCGAGTATCATTTGGCCGCCAACCAAGATGGAAATTAGCCAGGCCTGACAGGAGAGAGCACGGTATTGGGCGGAACAACCATCAACTCTTCACACACGAAACTGCGCTGGGGGCCATTGCGTCCTCCCGCCTCGGGGAGGGAAATCCAGTACATCACCGGCTGGTCTGGTTTCGTCATGATCCTTTCAACCTCGAATACTTTCAAAGACCAGACCGGATCTGTGGCCCTCCGCACGCCACCTTCCAACTCCCCAGGTTGAAACAGATAGCGAACTTTAACGCCAAGGGGAAACTCCCGTTCAGCCGCACCAACAGGTCTCAAATACGGAGTTGCTGCTTGTGCAAAAACAGATTGTTTTCGGATCGCATCTGCGGGGTTTTGCTGTGTCAGCCGCGTGGTCTGGTTGTTGAGCGCGGAAACAACCCTTGGAAGCCTGGCCACCCACACAACAGACCGCTCGCCCTCCGGCAGCCGCATTTCGACTGCGTACTGTGCCCGAACAGCCGCTCGGCAAGAGTGCGGGTGAAGCGTTCCACAATCGCCTGGTCGCGGTGAATTTCAACACGCCCCCAAAGAATGCCCGTTCCATGTGCCTCCATGACTCTGGAAACAGCCCCCATGAACTCCCGCCCCGGGTCCACCTGCAGCAGCTTTGGCTATTTGACACGCCCACGCTTGTAAATCCTTTCAAAGGCCCGAGCCACTTCGTCAGAATTTTTTGAGGTCGGGGGCTCAGCTACCTTGAAGCGGCTGGCCACGTCGACCACAGTCAGCGCATATTTGAAAGTTTTGCGCCCCACCTTACCGTGCGGCATGAAGAGCAGGTCGGCTTGGTGCACCGCGTTGGGTGTTGGCACGTCAAACTTCGGTCGAGGAATGCGCCGCGGCGCGGCTCCCTCTGGGAGGCAGTTAAGAAGCTGGTTCAGTGCAAAATCTGATTTAAAAACATTAACCTAACAGTACTTTTTTCCGGAAACTGAGAACATCGTTCAACTAAAATGCTAACTTGAACGAACTTAGTCAAAATTCAAAGACAAACCAACCTGCAGGGCTTTAGATTTCCCGAACCGGTGGACTTCAAGAACACAAGAAGCCGAGAACTTTAATTTAGTTGAACTTGAACTTTTACTGCACACGTCGAATGCCATCAACTACATTAACTAATGGATGTGTCTCGTGACTCGTCTCTTTTTACACTGTGATAAAAAATTCATCATGTCATCCACGATGAAAAATTTATTTGCTCACCCAGAGAGCAGTAATTAGCAAGTTAGCACAGTTCAGCTGTCAGAAGCGTTACCTGTTGCTTTATGCCTTTGTCACATACTTGCAACTGAGTTGTCAAGAACGGACTTCGATGACGAAGCCGACATGCCGGCATCACTGACCAGGTTGGCAAAACGCTTTCTTTTTCTTACATCATTTGTGAAAATTAACACATTACTTTCATAGGAGTAAAGACATTTTGCTGATACGTATTCAGCTAAAAGTAAATAATTGACATCATAGTATGGATGGCATTTTTGGTAACATTTCCAGACAAGAGACTAATCAAGAAACTATGAATGTTATGCCGCGTAGCACTAGGAACACAAATAGTGGAACAGAGAATTAACTCTGAAGTGTAAATTAAAGTGCTACTTAAACCCATGAATAACCCACTGGGCGTTAGCCCTAGTAAAGGGAAACAGGGAACCACACGAGGCAAAGAAAAAATCTTTTGACCTCGGTGGGAGTTAATTCTCTGTTCCACTATTTGTGTTCCTAGTGCTACGCGGCATAACATTCATATATACCCTTACTTTCTCTTTGCCGCGATTCACCATCTAAAATCGTCCCCGACTTTCTCTGTGCGACCTTGTAGCTCAGTCGGCAGAGTAACGGTAGATCTAATCCGGAGGTCGTGGGTTCGATTCCCACCGAGGTCAAAAGATTTTTTCTTTGCCTCGTGTGGTTCCCTGTTTCCCTTTACTAGGGCTAACGCCCAGTGGGTTATTCATGGGTTTAAGTAGCACTTTAATTTACACTTCAGAGTTAATTCTCTGTTCCACTAATCAAGAAACTAGTCATGAACGCCTGAGTGAGGAAGCCAACCTTTCTTTCTAGGGAAAAGCCATGGGAATGAGGTTTTGAGGAAGTCCAACAATCAAATGAAGAATGATCCTCGTAGTTGTGAACGCAATTTATGCAATTGCGAAAAGAAGCCTGAAAAAAATTCAGGACTTCAACGGGGTTTGAACCCGTGACCTCGCGATACCGGTGCGATGCTCTATCCAACTGAGCTATGAAGCCACTGACGTTGGGAGCAGGTCAATTGTGGGTTCACTGATATGTTCCCGTGAAAGCAATGAGTGTGAATGATATATGAAATAAATCATATATGAACTGCGGAAATGAAATCAAATGAAGAATGATCCTCGTAGTTGTGAACGCAATTTATGCAATTGCGAAAAGAAGCCTACAATGCCTACAATGTTACAATGAGGCCCTGTTAGGGCGGGGGGGGGGGGGAATCTTTATGTCCCCCGTCTAAATTTCAAACCTTTACATGTCGCAATTTCAGAAGGACCGCATGTCGCTGTCGGAATTTGGTGCAGTGACACTGATGTCGATGTCGCAATTTTGGAAAGTTCGGAACGTTTCTGAGGTCGTTTCTTCAACAAAAATGCTTGTTCATAATTCAGGGGTCGTAACTCAGT
>JAEMWC010000467.1:590000-669187 GCA_016490735.1 Pachyseris speciosa
CTTGGATCGAACGTATAAACGGCAAAAGGAACGTCCGATCAAACAGCCGAACGGCGAAAGAAATTATAATCGTTATTCCGTCACAAGTGCAGCTTCTCCTTTGTTCATCCAATTCACGATCTGTGGAAAAAATATATGAGCCATTCAACCCAAGATAATCCAAGTGTGCACAGGAATTGATGACAGAAACTTTTCACACCAATATAGCTGCATTCGCGAAGCCATTTTCAGTGAGGGAAGTAATATTTTAACGAAAACAATACATTCTAAAACTAAATTACTTTTAGGTGGCGCCATTGCGTCTCGCCATAATGTAAATTTTTAACTAAACGCGCCATTTTTTCAGTAAAAGTTTTGAATGAAATTAAACTTGTTTATTTTTATATCCAAAAGTATAGCGTCGATGGTTGTTTATGAAAACGACAGCAAATGTTGCATTTCCGACCGGCAGTAAAAAGCATAATTTGCATATGTCAAATTTCGGTTGCGTTCGTTCGACAGCTTTGTGTAACATTCTCAAAATACTGCAGTGTTTGGCTGGCTTCGTTTTGGCGAAATCGTCCTTTTGCCTGATATTTATCCGACCATACGGACAAGACAGAAACCTTTCAAAAGGAGCACATTGTTTTTAACTCCCATGATATCTCCCTGCCTCGATAATTCATTCAAACGCGAATATGTAAATATGCATCCCAAGGTTAAATTGTGTTAAGCTCATGAACAATAAAATTGACGCTCAAAAGAGTTGGACGTTTCGGAACGCATTAAAAAGCTGTTTAAACACTTTCCAGAAGGAGTTTTCACACGTTAAAACTAGTTAAAATGCCGTTTTCTCGAGTCACCTTGGCTTAATCCCCCTTATCGCAAATATGGTCACATGTCCACGACTTCTTCACAGTTGTACTTTGATTCTGTCTTACTGGCTATTAGATTTAGGGACATTCCTCAATCCTTTCAGATACTTTTGCTCTAAGGTGAAGTATTTTATCTCACTGGTAAAGATTTCATTTGATCCCTGGGCTTTTCATTGTAGTTTAGGAGCTCAATTGGACAGTTATCAAAGTCTAGGTACTTATCTCTGTTTGAACCTCGTAGTCTGGGATGAAAAGAAAGTTGATTAAAGATGAATAGTTGGCAGAAACAGGGACGGCAAAGGGTCAGCGAGTCTGTGCATGTGGAGCTGTTTTTGTACGATTTGTTCAATCTTGTTCTAGTTAATCAGTAGCAGAGTGTTGGTCAATATGTCGACTGACAAGTCAGCTGAGAGATCGGCAAATTTTTTTTTCACAGGCGCAGTTACAAAAAAAACAGGGATTGCATACTGGTTTTTAAGTGTTTAAGGGGGCTAGCCCCTGACTACCTTGCTAAGAAGTTTAAAAAGAGGTCTGAAATCCACAATTAAGACACACAGAACAAGAATAAGATGGACATCCCAGGCTACAGAATGGCCGCAGGCCAAAGAACCTTCCATTCTTGAGCAGTTTCGCTGTGGAATTCCCTACCAGAGAGAATCACTGAGTTAACAAACCTTGTAATATTCAAAAAGGAACTTATGCGTCATTTGCAAAGAGAATGCTAGAAGCTTTTATTGATTTTAATATATTGCAAATTTCTTGTTGAATTTGTTATATAAATATGATTTTAATCATTTCTTAGTTTTAGATATTTTATTGAATATTGCAGTAATTACTTTGAAAAGCCATAATTTGGAAAGTAATAAAGTTATTATTATTATTATTAACATGTCAACCGAATGTTGGTCAGTGTATTGACTGCTACACAACCGACATAGCAACCGACACTCAACCGTGTATCAGTCAATACTCAGTCAACATGTCTGTTGATATGTTGACCAATACTCTGCATAATTATGATCCAAGAAGGACTGGGACTAGAGTATTCTGATTTTTCGTTTATTGTTAGCTCTCACAACATACTGAATATGAAATATTCCTTGCCACTAATTTTAATATTTACCATTGTTCTCTTAATCAATTCCTATGTTGGTTGCTATTTTCTACAGTGGAACTTGGCCAGCGTGCCCATGTGGGTATCAGTGATTTTGATGGATCTCATATGGAGCACAGAAAGTCTACTGAATGCTGTGCTGAAGACACTGAAAGGTGACTATTGGTTATAAGGCTTGTTAAACTCATCACCAATAGATCAGCTTGGGAACAGGTGCCTTAAAGGTGTAACACACTTAATAAGTATTCTTTCTCCGTTTGCACGGTGAGTGAATGGAACAATTTGCCGAGATCTGTGGTCGAAGCTGGAAGCATGAAGGAGTTCAAGAATAGACTTAAGCGCTTTCTTAATATCATTTAGTTTTTAACCCCCATTTATTTTGTATTCATTTGGTACATTAATTGTAGATTTTTTACTTTTAGATATTGTAAGTTTTTATGTTTGGTGAAATGTTTTAGGTCTAACTTCTGTAAGTTTCTCTTTTTCAAGATGTACTTTTCACTAGTCCTTTCTTTTCTCCTTTGCATCTTGGATAAAAAAGTTATGTTATGTTATGTTAAGGTTGGTGGCGCTGGTTAGAAAATCAAACACAGAGGAGGTAGCCAGTCAGTGGAATACTTACCAAACCTGATACTTATCAAAGGGCGGGTGGGAGAGGGGACAAAAAACTAGGAATTTGAGAGAGCAAAATGACCTTACAAACAGGCCAGCAAGCAAGCAGATGCAAATCACAAAGAGCACCTGAAAAGGGGGCAAGGCCGTCTTGAGCTGCTCAAGGGGAGCGAAAGCTAACCAGCATTGTCCTGAGTCTAACCTTGCCTAAATTACATTTAGCCACATTTGCTGTGGATGTAAAATTAACCCATAACATCCAGGTTGTATCAAGATATTCAGTCAGGTGTTCTGGGTTACTGCTCTTACTGACGGGTGGGATAGCCCTCTTAAGGCCAATTTAGATAGTGCAGTTTTTGCTTACAACTACCACATTCAGACCTGTGACATGAAACATGAAAAGTGTGGTACCCACCAATTCCATTCTGCCCATTCCGGTAGTTCTTCCCACAACAGAATCCAGTTCTTGTCTGCATGTGCCCAGCCCATGAGTGCTCTTTTTTCTGCCCATTCCAATTCCTCAACCAGGGTTCTTGTTAAGATTTTCAATAGGAGGATAAAAGACAATCATACCAGGTAACAAAGTAACAGAGTATGGTACACATCACAGTTCATCATTGCTGGTACTTGACTTTCATCAACATAGCCGCTAAAACGTGCTTGAAAATCTGGTAAAAATATCCGGTTTCCAGCTCTTAATCAGAACCCTGCTCAACTCCAGTCTTCCCTCCCTGCCACTGTGTGTGGCAAATTTGAAATTTTCCATCCACCCACCAACTGTGGTCCCTCCCCTGCCAGTCCTGACTCTGATTTGTGCCTCATCTTGCCCTCTTCAAACCGCCACTTCATTCCATTCCTTCTCACCAACCCTGCAGTTATTCCCCTGCCCCACCTGCCCCTGTAGTCCACAGCTCTGCTCTCTCTCTCCCCTATAGCTCACTGTTCTTTTTCTACTCTTTCTGCTCAGATTCATATCTTGGCCACACCCTAACCTCCACTCCTCTTGTTTTTCATTCACTTGCTCCTCTGGCTTTCAGTTCTCATGTGTCTGTCCTAAGCAACAATGCTGCACTTTTCATGGAAAGTAAAAATGGCTTTTATTTCTTGTTGAGTTTAATCAAAAGAACAACTTTTAGCCAAGGGCACATGAGTTTGTGTATCATAGATTGATTCAAGGCTGGTGCAATTTTTGTCATATAAATTGTATAGTGTAAGAGGTTACTAAATCCAGATTTATTAACTTTGCAGATTTATCAAGCATGTCACTAATATGAATGTAAGTTACTTGCAGATTGATTTTTTGGTTACCAAATTGATACTTTTAATCTAGAAAAATTATTAATCAGTTCAAGAAAGGAGAAGAAACAATTACAAGAGACATGTTGGGAGGTAAACAGGAAACTACTGGTTCCCTCCATGTAATGACATAAACCCTTCTTTTAATGTACAGTAGTTTAAATTTGTTTTTGGTTAGAATTTTTCACTGCCTAATTAGTGATGATGAAAGCTTCTTGTGTTTATTTAATTGTCAGAATTCTCTCCTGACCCCTGTTATCACTCCAAGAGGAATTGATCATTGTACTAAATCACTTATGATCACTCATGGAGAACTGGCAAAAAAGTATGGTGTGCCCATCCAGGCAGGTTTGATTTTTTAAAAAATCATCATAATATTATTACTACTCAGAATGGATATAAGAGATTTTTTTAATGCACTTAGAATGACATTCATCTTACCTCTCTCAGGCTATTACAGTTACCAGTGGTTATATTTTCCCAAGGATATGAACGTTTTTCTATTTCATACAAAGCCATATCCCTTGGTCAAGTGGCTGTCAAAATTTCTAACTTGTGAGTGCCAAGCCCTAAGTCACTTTTAGACAAATTATAACGGCCAAACGTTTAGACCCGTAAACCTCTCAGAAGCCCTATTTGACTTTCCTCATCCAGCCCCTGTGATTTTTAGGCTTAACCTCAGTAGGAATTCCCGTTTTCTTGTTGCATCCTCTCCCATTCCCTAAATAATGCAGGATTTTATTTGAATTCAAAGATTTCATTGCATGTATTTATTTGCCTCACAAAAATAATAAAAAATAAAATAAATAAACAAGAAGAAAGCCCTGGGAAGGAAGTTGCTTGTGTGTAGACTGAGCCCCACATTTCCTAGATTTGTCCTCAGACCCCTGAATAAAAGAAGCACCACTGACAACAGTGAAGGCACCATCCAAAAGTAAAGAGCTATCATTTATGAGAAAGCTAAAGCACCATTTATACGAGACATACCCTTAATGAAAATAATAGCACTTTTCTAGTGCTCTTACAGAAAATTACCAAACAAAATTAGCAATGAAAATAAACAAAAGTGTGAATCTTTACATTGCTCTTCACAGTTGGCATACACTTGACCCTGGAGACACTTTTATGCAGAACTTTTCAATAACATTTTCTTAGAAACTCCTTTTAATGAATTCTGGCCCACCTAAATCAATACAGGCTGAACTAAGAGCCCGCAATTTCTTTTGGGTGTGGCTCATCTTGTAAGGGTTAGCTTGCTAATTTATATTGGAAGAGTTTCAAAATTGAAAAGTGCCTCATCAATGCATCGCAGAATCTGAAAGAAGGAAATCGCCGATGGATTATAAACATGGAGGCCTCTCATGAATTCAAAGCGGCCTGTAAAATATTTCTTCACTTCCTGAAAGCAGCCGAAGGCACAGATGATTTTTCCTTGGGACTTTGCGTGCAGGAGCTCAGCCTGGCAGTACTGACTCTTCATATACTCTTCAGTGATCCAAGCAATCAAACAGTCACTACTCTCAATGGAAGTTTTCAATGCTGCCTGCAAAATAAGAAAATTACAGCATAAATTGCAGTGTCGTTGCTTCCGGTTTGATGTGGAGACGAAAAAGGCTTTGCAGGGGCTGGGTGCGGAGGGGAGGAGGGAGTGGGCACAGGGAAGGAGAAGATAGGTGTGTCTCCTAATATTACGTACCTGCAAGTCAGCTGCATATGGCATGTTCACTTCATCAAGCCATGTGTTGTAGCCAAGGAACGTAAGTCCCGCTTGAAAAGTGCGCATGAATGGTTTCTGGCTGGATGCGTGACTTAAAAAGAACGAAAACTGCGGTTTGAAGCGGGTGTATTTGATTTTTTTGGTTATTATAGGTACGATGTTTTCTTCCAGGTAATTTAGCAGTTTTTCCTGGCCCCCAAGTACGCAGTTATTTATGCGACGTAATTCATGTGTGTTGATAAACTCGTCGGCCATGTCGAATGACGCCATGTTTTCTTTTGAAAGAATGCCCAAAAACTCGCACTTTACAACTTCAAGCGTCCAGTCGGAGCGGTCACTGTATTTAAAGTTTGTCAGTCGCACTTCTATGGCCTTCTCCAGTCCGTGGTCGAAGCTGAAATGCAACCACCAAAAGCCTGTACTCTCGCTCAAACCTTGGTTCTTCAAGATGTTGATGTTGTAACGGTTTAGGCTTGCTTTCACAGTCCTCGGCGTTATTGAGGCGAAATCCAATGCCATCTCTTCTTAATTTATCTAGATAGTGAGAAAGTGGAAATAAACTTGAAGTAAATGATACTGTTGGCTAGCTACTGTTATATAGAAAGGAATAATTAAATTCTTGCCTGACCCTCTAAAGCTTGGAATCCAGAATCCGAAAAAAAAAGAAGAGATTCAGCGATAGAAGAGGAGAGTGAAAAACAGAGTCCCGGGAAAGAGTACATAAGTCAAGTTGCATGATTGTTAGGTTCTTTCAGTAGAGGTAAATGTGATGGTAATGGTATCTTTATTGAAACACGGTAAAATTCGTCAGGTACAGAAAGTTAAAAATTACAACTACTACTTCTATTATTAATTGAAATGTTATGATTGTTAACTATATTACAAACCTGTTTTCCGTAATTAAAAGTGCCTTGAATTGAGTCAGATTCTGCTTGCCGTAAATTTTGTGGAAGGCTATTCCAGAGAACAGCACCATTGACTGTAGCGAAAACTATTACGAAGATAATTTGTGCGTCGCTGTGTAATAGCACGTTTATTTACAGAATCTCGAAAAGTATACGAGGATCTATTATAAGGGTCCGTACATTCCGCAAACCGCCATAGTTTGTTCTTCCCAGACCGCAAACCGCCTTCATTTTCTTCTAAAGACCGAAACCGCACTTATAGCAGAGCGTTTATCACCGTAACCGATCTTTTAAATGTAGTCAACAAATTCTTTACGATATGTTAGCACAATAATCGTATTTCTGTTCCTGAATACCTCTAAATTTTAACAGAGGAACTTCTTATTTCTAATTCCATTCAGTTACCTATAAAACGCTATGGCTTACGATCAAAACAACTAGCGGAAAATGTCCACTTGTATTATACCCATAAAACCAGAAAAGCCACAGTCAATGAAGCCAGGTCAGAACAGTTCACTGTAACAGCTGAACAGAAAGGGTTAAACGGTTTAAACGAGAACTGAAAAATATATTTCTTGATCTTCTGTGACCTTTTGGGTCAATCATGTAGGTGGCTGTAAACATTTGAGGAAACCGTCGTGCTGATCACGTGAAAATCCAAAATCTGGGTGGTAAAAAAAAATTGATGGCAGAGAGCGGTGGCAAAGTCAAGAAACTGTTACTGTGACAATTAACGACCCACCCTCTCTGCGTTATTGTTGTTTTTACTGGTCAGGTAATCAGGTCCAACCTTAGGTCCAACCAGGGTATCTCTCTCGACGACAAGGGAGGAAAAGAGAGAGAGAGAGAGCCTGGGTTCGAGGTTGGTAGCTCTTTTAGCGGCTACAATTTTTGTATGGGACGAGGCAGCTTCATTCTAAATTTTTCCTTTCGGATAAAATCTTTTGGCTCTGCCCCAAGCTTATAAAAAGGGCAACGCATTTGATTATATCGACCATATTATCGGCCGCCATCTTTCCACGTGCTCTGCCTGGTTACTCTGAAGCCTGGCCTTGGGTCAAATTGCCGGAAACTGCAGCAAACTCCCTGTAGTGTACATCCGGGACTTCCCCAGCGCGGGAAGTCTGGGGTCATGTGACTAGTCGAAGTAGTGTTTCAGTAGTGTAGCGGGCGAACGAAGTAGTGCTCACGTTTGACAAGACTATTAGCCTCGGTGGCGCATTAGCAATACTACATTGGCGACGAGGATGGTTCCAATGAGTGAAAAGGCATTACCGCCGTTGGATTTGACCGGTCCTGCTTCACAAGTGGCGGAGCGATGGCGTAAATGGAAGCGTGCGTTTGAATACTTTGCCGAAGGAAAGGGCATCGATAATGTTCGTAAGAAGACCTCATTACTCTTACATTTTGCTGGTATGGATGTACAGGATATCTTTGAAGATTTACAAGATCCTGGTCCTATTCCGGAGAGTGGTGACAATGTTTACAAAATCGCTATTCGCAAATTGGATTCTTACTTTCGAGTAGAGGAGATAACATTCCCTACGAGCGACATGTTTTTCGTCAACTTACACAAAGGGAAGGGGAGACCGCTGACCAATTCATAGTTCGGTTGCGAAAACAAGCACGACATTGTGATTTCGGGGCGGGTTTGAACGACCATTTGCGGGACCAGTTGATTGAGAAGCTGACGAATTTCGAGTTGAAAAGGAAGCTGTTGGAGCATAGAAATATTACGCTGGAAGAAGCCCTGAATAAAGCTCGTGCTTGGGAAGCAGCTGGCAGACAAGCGACCAACATGTCAACAAGCCTACGGCAAGTAGAAGGCGACGATGTCAATGCAGTTAGGGGAAGACAAGATCGGCAGGGCGAGAAGGGTAGGAAGTGCTACAATTGTGGGAGAGAAGGTCATTTAGCCAGGGATAGCAACTGTCCAGCAAAAGGAAGAAAATGTAACAAGTGTGCAAGGTATGGTCATTTCGCTTTATGTTGTCGGAGAGAGGGTGGTGGTTATAAAGCGAGAGATAAAACAAGTGAGCGAGAGAGAGTTTCTGGTGGACGTTCACGTCACAATGCAAATTTTGTGGGGGATCAAGAAGCATCTGATAATGAGGAGGACTGTGCTTTTGCATTCACCGTGTCTGAGAATCGGGAGGAAACATGTAATTCAACTAGTTGTAAAGAACCTGTGTTAGAAGTTAGTGTCAGTGGTGTTACTACACAGGTACTCATTGACTCCGGTTCAGTGAGCAATCTTATGGGGCTAGACGAGTACCGTGAACTTAAGGCGCGAGGCCTTAATGCAGAGATGGAGGAGTGTCATAAGCGGCTTTACGCATATGGTGGGGGAAAACTGGCGGTGATTGGTCATCTTTCAGCTGAGATTTCGGTGGGTGGTACGACAGTGAATTCACAATTTGTGGTGATTGAGAAAGGGAGGTGTCTGTTGGGTCATGCGACTTCAAAGGCTTTGGGTTTACTTCGGATTGGGCTGGGTGCAGATGTTGAGGGTGCGTGTAATGTGGATGGGGAGGATCTCGCCACAATTCTTCAGGCTAAGCATCCAAAGGTTTTTGATGGTGTGGGTAAGCTGAAGGACTACAAGTTGAAATTACATGTTGACCCGGAGGTGACACCGATTGCTCAAAAGCCATGGTGTGTTCCATTTGCACTGCGAGAGAAAGTAACTGCAAAGGTGGAAGAACTCATTGCTATGGACATAGTTGAACGGGTAGATGGGCCGACCTCGTGGGTGAGTCCAGTAGTAGTTGCGCCCAAAGCTTCGGGGGATATCAGGCTTTGTGTGGACATGCGTAAAGCAAATCAGGCTATTATCCGGGAGCGGATACCCATCCCAACTGTTGATGAAGTGTTGGAAAATCTTAACGGTGGTAGAGTGTTTTCAAAATTAGATCTTCGCCTAGGATTTCATCAGATCGAGTTGGATGAGGAATCAAGAGACATAACCACGTTTGCCTCACATGAGGGGTTGTTCAGGTACAAGCGACTAAGTTTTGGAGTAAACTCTGCCCCTGAGAAATATCAGCAGATAATCAGACAAGTGGTCTCAGACATTGGTGGTGTCCAGAATATTGCAGATGACCTGATAGTACATGGTGAGAACAATGAGGAGCATGACAGGAATCTATATAGATTGATACAGATTAGCAGAGAAGAACCTCACCCTCAACCTTGAAAAATGCCAATTCAGAATGGACAGGGTAGTCTTTATGGGGCTGTTAGTGTCAAAGTATGGCGTCAGCCCAACCGAAGAGAAGGTACGTGCAGTGCTGGAGGCAAACCGCCCATCTACTCCAACGGAAGTGAGAAGCTTCCTTGGTATGGTTGGCTTTAGTGCAAGATTCATTCCTAATCTTGCAACTGTCGCCGAGCCTCTACGAGCCATTTCCAGGAAGGGAGTACCCTTTGTTTGGAGCAGTGAGCAGGAGACATCCTTTCAGGAACTGAAAAAGCAATTAGCTAGTGCGCCTGTGCTAGCTTAATTTGACAAAGATGCACACACGCGAGTGATAGCCGATGCAAGCCCCGTGGGGTTAGGCGCTGTTCTGGTCCAGGACAAGAATGGAGAGAGCCGAGTCGTTTGTTACGCCAGCAGAAGCCTCAGCAGTGTCGAAAGGAGGTACAGCCAAACTGAAAAGGAGGCACTAGCTCTCGTGTGGGCCTGTGAACGTTTTAACCTTTACCTGCTTGGGCTACCAACCTTCGATTTAGTCACGGACCACGAAGCATTGAAAGTGATCTACTCAAGAGGATCCAAACCATCTGCACGCATCGAGCGCTGGGTGCTACGACTGCAACCGTACAATTACAACGTATGCTGTGTCAAGTCCCAAGACAACATTGCAGATGCCCTATCACGTCTGACGAAGATCCCCGCTTCAGAGAAATATCTATATGATGATGAGCACGTTCGAATGGTTGCTCTCAGTGCCGTACCTATAGCCCTAAAGATTCAAGAGATTGAGAGTGCCTCAGCTGAGGACGAGGATTTGCAAGCAGTGCGAAGTTGTCTTATAAGTGGGAACTGGGAGACAGCTCCAAAGCCATATGTGTGGGTGTGTAACGAACTTACCTATATTGGCCAAGTCATCCTGCGTGGAACTAGAATCGTGATTCCTAACATTTTGAGGAAGAGGGTCTTAGAACTTGCACATGAGGGACACCAGGGGGTGGTGAAGATGAAGGAGCGCCTGAGATCTAAGGTGTGGTGGCCAGGTGTTGATAAAGATGCAGAACGAAAGTGCCGAGAGTGTTATGGGTGCCAGCTTGTGACAAAGGCGACAGTACCTCCACCAGTGAAGACAACCAGGATGCCTGAGAGACCGTGGCAGGACCTAGCGTTGGACCTACTGGGGCCTATGCCAACAGGAGAGTCTTTGCTGGTCCTAGTGGATTATTTTAGCCGATGGGTGGAGGTTGACGTCATTAAGTCCACCAGTTCAGAAGCGATAATTAAGTGTTTAGACAGACAGTTCTCTAGATATGGAGTACCGAGTACCTTGAGATCAGACAACGGACCCAACCTTGTCTCTGCTGAAATGGAGGAGTATCTGGATGAGATGGGCATTAAGCACAGGCTGACCACCCCACTATGGCCGAGAGCAAATGGAGAGGTTGAACGGCAAAATCGTTCTCTTTTGAAAGCAATGAGAGTTGCACATGCTGAGGAAGAGACTGGAGGTTGGAGTTGAACAAGTTCCTCCTGGCATACCGCTCCACCCCGCACACAACTACCGGCAGGAGTCCCGCTGAGTTACTTTATGGGAGGAAAATGTCTACCAAATTGCCAGAGGTTGCTGATTTGGAGGAGTCTGAAGAGCTGGGATATCAGCAAACCAGAGATCGTGATGCGGAAAAGAAGCAGATAGGTGCAGATTATGCTGACAAGAGACACCATGCAGCAGAGAAGTGTGTACAGGAGGGAGACCTTGTGTTGCTGGAGAAGAGGAAGGAGAATAAGCTGTCTTCACACTATGAAAAAGAGCCATACCAAGTAACGGCTCGCTATGGGGATCAGGTCCAGCTGAAGTCACCCCAAGGCGCAGAGTACAGGCGTAATGTTCAACATGTCAAGCGATTTGTGATTCTGGACAGAGAGCCCCAGGAGCAGCAGCCTGCAGGTCCTGTAGCAGTACCTAATGAGCACGCATTAGGACAAGAAACCACACCCAGTTTGGAGACAGGAGGAGGGGCTAGTCCAGCTGATGGTCCAAATCAGGAGCAGCTGTTACCAAGGAGATCAGGGCGAGTGACCCGACCCCCGAGAGACTTAGTGACTATGTTACCACCTGAGGGGGACAGTTACTTTGCTATGACAGTGGCAGCTTTGATAAGGCTGTGCCTACGGAAGTGTTAATTTGTATCAGTTGTACCTTTAAAAGACACTGTTGACATTTTCATGTTACTTAGTAGTAGTGAGACTTTGCAAGTGAAGAGAGGGAGGGATGTAGTGTACATCCGGGACTTCCCCAGCGCGGGAAGTCTGGGGTCATGTGACTAGTCGAAGTAGTGTTTCAGTAGTGTAGCGGGCGAACGAAGTAGTGCTCACGTTTGACAAGACTATTAGCCTCGGTGGCGCATTAGCAATACTACACTCCCGCTAGCTTGGGGAGAGGAGAAACCAGTCTTGAAGGAAAATGAAACGACTGTTCAGTCTTCTATATATCTTCTGAGCCTATTAACTCGTTTTGAATGACCGCCACCAAACACGAGCAAACCGACAATCGCAAAATAAAGTTATGATTTCCCGCAACCGCACGATAATCATGTTCTTGACCGTAAACCGCCAAAGAACATATGCATGTTTCCGCGAACCGATAGTCAAAATAGGCTTAAACCGCCAGACCAACCTCAGTTGTTCCAAGGCGCCACTTGTCTTGTCAAGGATGTTGTAGTCTTTTCTTAGATATAAACAGTTTTGTACAAAACGAGGCTGAAAGTCAGTGCTTCATGCATCTACCTTTAGGGTTTTAATAATAAATAATAATAATAAAAAATTTATACCGCGCCAGTATCCTACTGTTCAAAGGCGCCTTACAAAACTTTAAAATTAACACTTAAAACAGCTAAAATTAATTATAAAAAGCTTTCCTAAAAAGAAACGTTTTCAATCTACTTTTAAAAACAGACACAGACAAAGCATTTCTAATTTCACATGGCAAAGCATTCCATAATGATGGTGCTGCTACAGAGAAAGATCTTGCGCCATATGTTTTCAAGTTATAGGATGGAGAAACCAGAAGGTGCTTCGATGATGAGCGTAGTTGACGCGATGGAGTGTAAGATGTAATCAAATCACAAATGTACGACGGTGCCAAGTTATTAAGTGCCTTGTAGGTTATAAGTAAAATCTTAAAAATAATACGTTGTTCAACGGGAAGCCAGTGAAGATTAAAAAGAACAGGCGTAATGTGATCATGCTTTGTTGTAAGTGTGACAAGGCGCGCCGCGGCATTCTGGACGTGTTGTAACTTTTTTATAGTGTAGGCTGGTAGGCCATACAAAAGAGAATTACAGTAATCCAACTTCGAAGTTACAAACATATGAACCAGCAATTCAGTAGTAGTCGCTGAAAGAAACTCCCTGATATAGCTGATATTTCGCAGATGATAAAACGAAGATTTGCAAATGTTAGTAACATGATCATTAAAGCAAAAATGGCTATCGAAGATAGTGCCGATATTTCTCGCCTTTTGCACGGAGTTAATAGTTTCACCAGCAACTGAAATTTCGTGAAGGAGTGGTCTTGGAAGATGTTTAGCGGAGATCACCAATAATTCAGTCTTGTCTTTATTTAATTTAAGGCGATTAACCATCATCCAATGATTAATTTCATTCACACAGCTCTCGATGTTAGACACCGCTAGATCCCTATCACCCAGTACAGTTGGTTGAAAAGACAAGTATAGCTGTGAGTCGTCAGCATAAAAGTGATAGCTCAAGTTAAATTTCTTTACGATGTCTGAAAGCGGCGAAGTATAAAGCAAATACAAAATGGGTCCCAAGACAGAACCTTGTGGCACTCCACATTCAAGGTCATGTTTCGTAGAGGTACCACCCTCGACGGAGACATATTGCATGCGATTCGATAAATAAGATTGCAACCATAATAGAGGCTTTCCAGCTATCCCAAATCGTACACGCAAACGAGAAAGGAGAATGGCATGATCGACTGTATCGAAGGCAGCAGAAAGGTCTAACAGGAGTAAAATTACAGTTCGACGATTATCAATGGCAGAAAGGATATCATTGTGCACACGGATGAGTGCAGTTTCGGTACTGTGATATTGCTTGTACGCTGACTGAAATGTCTCATTTAGCCCATATTCATTAATGTAAGAGATAAGTTGATTAGCTACCAATTTTTCAATTGCTTTGCTGATAAATGAAAGATTAGACACCGGGCGATAATTGGAGAACTGTGTATGATCCAAAGAAGGTTTCTTAAGGAGTGGGCGTAACATGGCAACCTTGAGTTGCGAAGGCATCTGACCAGATTCCAGTGAGATGTTTATTATTTTGGAAATGAAATGCAACAGAACACCAAGTGCATTTCTTGTAACATAACCAGGAAGAGGATCCAGAGCACATGACTTAGCAGCCAGCTTAACGATACACGTATGAACTTCGTCCGCTGTTACCGTTTTGAAATTATCAAAAGAATATGGACAGGCATTGTCAACAACAGGAACTGTATCCCGATGAGAGTGAGCAGCAGTCATTATATGACTCCGTATTCTATCTATCTTTGTAGTGAAGTACTCAATAAACTTGTTAGCAAGATCAGTGGGCGATTTGCAGGGGGGATATTGAATATCTGTTTTCCTTTGTAGTAGTTTATCAATTATCTTAAAAAGCTTTTGATAATTTGACTGATTCTCATTAATTAATGATGTGAAATAATTCTTCTTGGAGTCACGAATTAAGTTGTTGACAGCATTACATCCCTCAACAAACAACTTACGATCAGAAGGAAGTTTGGTCATTCGCCAGCGTCGTTCAAGTTTTCTACGGGATCTCTTTAAATTATTTATCTCCTCAGAATACCAAGGTGCAGCCGGACGCAGAGTAACTGTCTTGGTTTGCAGTGGAGCATGAGCCTCAAGTATGGAAGCGAGGACTTTATTATATTGATCAATCAAATAATCCAAGGATGAAGATGACGAGGCAAAAAGATCAGGAAGGCTTGAATTCATAACATCAACACAAAAATCATCAAAGTCAATAGATCGAAGCTTTCTGAATGAAATAATCTTTTTGTCGAGCGGCGGCTTATTGAGCGATAGCTGGAAGTGAACAGCAGCATGATCAGAGATGACAAAAGGAGAACCAATTGTTAAATTCGAGACAATGTTATCATCAGATCGTGTAATCACAAGATCCAAGGTGTGTCCTTCTTTATGCGTTGAGCCATGTGTATATTGAGTAAGATTGAAAGCATCCAACAATTGGAGAAATTCAGTTGAGTGTTGGGAAGCACAGGTGTCAACATGTATGTTAAAATCACCAACTAATAATAATCCACCAGGATCAGTGGTGTATTGTTCCAGGAACGTAGAAAACTCATCTAGGAACAATGAGGGTGTTAAACCATTCAAGGTCGAAGGAGGTGGGCGATAAACAATGATAACTCTGATTTTTAAATTGACTGTACTTGACAATAACAAATCCATATATTCAAAAGACATAAACTTCTTGAGCGGCTGCAACTTTAAGTTAAAAGATGATCGAAATAACAAGCCAACTCCACCTCCACGAGTAGAACCAGGCCTAGGAACATGATGAAATGAATAACCCGAAGGACATAAATCACGAATAATTAATTCATTGTCAGCATCTGATTGAAGCCATGTTTCCGTAACACCAAGAAGATCAATATTATTTTCGACAACAAAGTCTTTGATGATGGTAGTCTTGTTGTTAATTGAACGAGCATTTAGCAAGCAAAAATTCACACAGCGAGCCCTTGGTGTGTATCTTTTAATCGGGCTAGGAATAATTTCAATTAAATTTCTTGGATTCGGTCCAACGGGAGTCTTCATAGTGCATGTAAATCGTGAAGAATTTAATCGACAGCCTTGGGGAGAAGCCAAAACTCGAATATTATTCGAGCGCCGCCGCTTTTCTTGAACCAATTTTCCCGCTCTGCAACCTCTAAGCTTTCTTTGGCGATTTTTGCCCAAAGGAAATAAGATACCTGGAAGATTCCAATAGTAGCAGAAGCTCTGAGTACGACGAACAAAAGGCACTAATGGAGAAGAGTGTTGTGAATTGTGATTAAGCCAGTTCATCGGTTTCGTTGCAGTCGAAGACGCAGAGAACTCATATCCCAAATAAGCGTTTTGTTCTCTGTGTATCCCCACCATCCGAGAGGATGTAGGACCAGGATTAGATTCGATGTCCATGTAGATAGTAAGATCAAATTTTGTAGGCAGACCAAGCGTCAAGTGACCACGTTTGCACCAAGTAGAAATCGAGCGCGTAAGTTTGTTTCTTCCATCCACTGATCTAACTACGCGAGGAGGACCATGGCATTTCAGCAATAAAGTAAAGGGTCTTTCATAAACCGAAAAATTGATAAATGATGATCGAAAGATTGTAGGAAAACAAATAAAAAATCCTAATATCATCAGAACAAAGTAACACGTTGCAGCCATCTTGGGCGTTTTGCCACCTATTCGCTCATGAAGTTTATCCGGAAAACGTACGTTACCAAATCGTTAGCTTTTATGGTTAATCTTCATGGAGATAATTTGTATTTCAATTTACATGGAAGTCACTTTCAGTTTATTTCTGATACCGCATGTTTTGAGGTAAACATACGGTTGGAATGCAGACATTTCAAACTTATTTTCAATCGGCATGGCATACGAACGAAATTTCTCTTCTGATTGTTTGCTCCGAGCAAAAAAGGTAAATTGTCCTTTTGCGTTTTGGTTGAAGATCGCAGAGTAATAACAACGTAAATGTAAACAGTAAAACACTGCACAAATGCGAATGGTATGTATGTGTCAATTTCGGTATAACATTAATGAATCTGCAAACTTTTGCTATTGTATTTAAAAACTCATTAATAATTCATGAAGGAAATACAAAAGAAATAAATTTTTGTTGAGTGTTTTTACATCTGATAAAGACACGGCTAAATTTTATGTACGATTTTCTAGGCCAAAATAACCCCAAATCTAAATTTTGGGGTAAGAATGGATAGATGTACAGTCAAGTTTTTTTAAGCCGTTCAATAAATTCGCAATTCGTGTTTTATCAAGTCCTAAAACACTCGGCTACGCCTCGTGTTTTAAACTTGATGAAATACTGTTGCTCCTTAAACATTACTTCGGAAAGCCGATAGAGGTGTTCCAGCAATACTTCGGAAAATCGATATCTATTGGTATGTCATTGACATATCGATTTGTTTACATCTGAGTGAGTGACAAATTTGCATAATCTGCCCCCTAACAATACTCGTTCCTACGCTTCGCGTATCCACGACTAAAAACTTAGCTAATAGAATTAGAAATTAGCACTCGCCCACACAATAGTCTGAAAATCTGTTGGGCGATTACAAATCGTGCGGATAATAGACCTTTCCACGGTTTTTGACGCCATTTTGACTAAGGGGCAAACTCGGCTAAAATTACAGTAAATGTATGGGATTTTGGGTAGAAAGAGGCGGATATCCAACATTTGCCACAACTTTAAATAGATTTATTGATATCATTCATTCAACAGAAAATAAGGCCATCAAAGAAGGTACGACGTCCGTATTTAAAATTCGAATTATAAATCTTTGCATGTGGCTTCTAATTTCGCGGCAATTTGCATAATTTTAATTAGAAGGGTTTGTATGAAATCTTAAAAATTCGTTTACTGTCGTTGTAGCCTGAGTCTGTTCTCTATACTTCATGAAAATAATCGCAGTACAAATCTCTTTTAAAAGACATTTCACTGTGGAAATCCGCCTCTTTGTAGCAGCGTTACAGCGGTTCAAAGTTGGCCAAAATCCCATACATTTACTGTAATTTAGCCGTGTTTGCCCCCCAGTCAAAATGGCGTCATAAACGGTGGAAAGGTCTATTCGAGGTCCACAGGTTTGTATTAAAGTGTCACCCTCGTTAAACAAAGTCGATTATTATTGTTATAATTCCCCGAATTTCGCGAGTACCATCCTCACATACCTGATGTTATGCAAAGTGTAACTGTTGAAACAAACCTGGAGCTGACTAGAAATTCCCAGCGTCGTCAACAAATAAATCTGGTTCCTTTCGAGAGACTGTTCTACAACGAACTAGTATTAAATTATACGCATTTTAAAATGTTTTAAAACGCGACAGTTGCCATAGATTGAGAGACAACGCGGGGTAACTGGATGCTCCCGGAAGTACCATGGTTGTTGAATTTCATATTCCTCGATCAAAGTTCTTCGAAAGTCGGTAAATTAGTCTACATTATATTGTTGTTTGTTTATTCCACACAAAATTCTATACAAAGTAATCATAAGTTGGGCCAAAGCCAGGGGCTTAAATGGCTTTTGGTCAGAGACATAGACTACTTTACAAAGAACAGTAGACTAAGCTAGCTAATAAACTAGATAGAAAAGATGGGTACCTATAGACCTAATGAGTTTTGTCGGCTAGAGTCCGTTTGTTATAATTAATTGTGCAAAATCGAAACGGAGGATACAGAATATCATCTGCAGATCTCGAAGAGGTGAAACTTTTCCGAAATTGGAGGCCAATATATAATTTCAAAGTTGATCTTTCTCCTATCGGCCAGATAAGTGGGGACAAGAAAAGCTGAGAATTAAAATTTCGTAACCTTAGGTTTCCTTTTGTGTGCGTTTGCATCCAAGTTGGACGCCACAACACTCTAGTCGTGTTGACCCAAGTTGTTCAGTGCGCGAGCAAATCTAATTTCCGTAAGGGAAACAGTTTTACCCCCTCACCGCTTTCTTGTAACCGTAACTGTCACAAACGAAAACTGAGTAAGTTTTTAAAACGCTCACCTGTCAAAATCTTGAGAAAAATAGAAACAGAAGGAGAATGTAGCCGTCTGTTCGCTGTTTACAGTTGTTAAAATTTGTTGTTGTCGTCATGCACATCACATCTGCCTCAGATTTCACGTGCCATGCATGAAGCGCAAAATTTTGCCTTCCTCTCGCCAGCTCCCTCCCGGAAATCTGACGCTGTGGCAAATTCAGTTGGAAAGACGCACATTTTTCTACCGGCATTATATTATAGAAAACGCTAAGCTGTGTCAGATGAAAAATTTATTCGTGATGCAGACAGACATTTACGGGATCTTGATGAAGTTAGCGAAGAGGGGCTGGGAAGCGGTGGGAAGGCGAGTAACTTGGAAAAAATGATGGCATGCATCACAGTCAGACAACCCGTACTGCGTGACGTCACGCATTCTCTCTATTAACGGCTCTTCTCGGCTGGATTGAAGTGATCGGGAGAAATGTAAGCCAGATGAATAAAGATCACTTAACTTATGCTCATAGTGTGGTCTTTCACGTTTTTATGGCGTTTTTAGTCGCTTGCCGCTGAGCCTTCCGACAATAGTATATAGTGTCTGCCTGTGCATGCATATGGGGAACTGCACCAGAGGGCTTAAATTACTATGAACGACGTCAAAGTAAGGAAAAAGAAAAAAAATTGCCGTCACCTGCTTTTCGAGAAAACATAAAATCTGGTCATTCCACGTTGTTGTTTTGCAGAGGACGACAAAGAAATGTACCGAAATGTAAAACGCATGTGCAGAGCTAGCCTGCATTGTATAATATTCATCCCTGGGTAATGTTATTCATGACATTATAATAAGGTATGGGAAATCAATCTGACCTGGGACAAGCCCAAGACAGACTGAATAGGGGGATTCATGCTGACGTCATTGTTTACATTTTTGCTCATTTGCATACGGCTTTACTTACAGAAGGAAACATGTTAGATGTGATTTGACTCCAGGCAGCTAAAGAGCTAGTGAAATTTAATACAGTGTGAAATTTTTAACTCTTTAGGTATAGTATTCAAGGAGATATTGTCTTCCAAAAACTGCAAAATTCCTGGGTGGCAAAAGCACTAATGAGCTCATACATTCTTTGCAAAATTTTGAGTTTTTAAACCCGCATTGCACAAAAAAATATTCAATACATGAGGCTCATATTCACTGGCAGAGTTATTCATACCACGACCTTTCAATATTCAGAACTGATTTATTTTGTAGCTCCATCAGAAACTGAATTGTTCATGCTAATGAGGCAAATATTGTAAGCAAGGATTCCCCTATTGAATGTAGGTAAGCTGGAACCCGACTTACTCGCTCGGAAGGGTGGGTGGGTCGCCAAACGCCCTACTTGTCGGACACAGTGAAGTGAATGGGACAAAGCGTGCTAATGTTTCCTATTATATATACTCATTTGCATATCATTAATTAATCCCCCGGGATGATATTTACAATTCAAATGGAACGTGAATAGCAGGCGTATTTTGTGAGGCGAGCGCATTATTACAAGCGAGCCGCCATCTTTGATTTGAGAAACCGAGGAGTATTGGGGAGAGTAAAATTTTACAGATTATGGGATGGGTATTAGCTAAAATAAGGGTGAAAAAGTGTGGTGGGGGTGGGGGAGGGGAGAGAAAGCAATGAGAATGTCACAAAACAACATGGGCATGAGAGGCATTACATAATAAAAACAAAAGGGCGCACAATACCAATACAAACAAGTTATGGAACTCGCAGTAACAGAGAATGATGAATTGAATGTACTCAAATTGGGTTCATGACCAAATCTTTCCATGAAAATTTGACAATAAAACTGTTGTTGCTGTAAATGAGTTGGGAATATCTTTTCTATGAATCTGGGAGCACAACTTGTTTGCTACTTAAACGTGACACTGGTGGCGCTTATTTGATATTTGTATTTTGACTTAATAGGGGCACTTGCGTGAAATCAAGAATGAGCTGAGGAATATCAACTTAGATGAGTTTTCACAGACTGAAAATTTGGCAAAAATGTGTGAGGAATGTGGGAATTTAACAGATAAGGTAACTCTCCCTCCAAGGATGGTGTCTCAGAATTATTTTGTTGTTTTTAGTTTAATTGCAGTGGTATGTGAACATCGGACGTACAAGCGTACAAGGGTACAAGGGTGGGGGTGGGGGGTGGAAAATGAGTCAGTGAAGGGGGGGGGGTAAGAAGGCAAAGGACAGAATAAGATGTATTTTTTCACATAATGTCTTTGGTAGACATAAATTATTGGAATTCATTGGTACTAGGTAAGGGTGATAGTCATAGATTACTGGTATTTGTTCATGTGAATAACTCAGCAACAACAACAACAACAACAACAATCTTTATTATTTACACCTTTTCTTATAATTAGCATTACATTTTTTAAAGGAATTTAGATCTGTAAAAAGGGAAAAAAAAGTTAAACCATTACCATTTGAAGGTGTCTAGGAGCTAAATAAACTTAAGTTTTCTAGTTAGCCCCTAGCTAAGGAAAGTTAATTATTAATAAACAAATTGTAGCAGATACGACAAGAACAACACAGAAACAACAACAGATACACACATTTAAAAACTAAGATGAAAAAAAAAAGCACATATATAGGCAGTCGTTGACATGATTTTACTTACTGGATTGAGTTTTAAGAAGAAATTCTTTTAATTTGCCAGGAAAGGTAAAAGTGTTAAAATTTTTCAAGCTAGTTGGAAGATCTTGCCAAAGGTCAACTACAATTGAAGATACTGATTGTTTTCCAATGTTGGTTCTTGTGCACGGCTTATAAAAATTTTTATTAGTGGCATATCAGTAGCATACTGAAAATAGTTTTCAAAGATGTTTGGTAGTGCTTTGCTATGCCAACGATGTGCAAATTTAAGTGCTTGCAATTTAAAGATAGAATTAACTGATAGGATATCTAATAGGTTCATAAAGGGAAAAGCACTTTCAGTGTTCTTTCCATGAGTAGTGGCAAAAAATATTGTTCTTATTACTGTGTTTTGTTTTTTTTTGTACTTTTTTGATTTGAGTTTTATACCCACTCCCCCATGCAAGAATAGCATAAGATATGTAGGGATTGACAAGACTGTAATAAAGTTGTTTTAATTGGGCTAGAGACATATAATGCCTTAGTTTGCTAAAAAATCCCAGTATTTCTGGCAATTCTAGAGCAGACGTATGCTATGTGGTGCTTCCATGAAAGCTTTTCATCAAATAAGACACCTAAGTATTTAATATGATCTCTTTTTTCTATTACGCCACTATTTCCATCTTTATTTGGTAATTTAATATTTATGTTTCCTGATTTCTTGTTAGGGGATTTAACGATCGTGTAATTAGTTTTCTTAATATTTATAGATAGCTTGTTTAGATCGCACCATTCTTTAATTTTAGCCAGCTCTTCGTTAATTAGTTTTTCAAGATCGCGAATAGAAGGTGATGAGGCAAAAACATTAGTGTCATCAGCAAAAATCCTAAAGTTCAGTTTATCAGAGCAGTTAGAAATGTCATTTATATAGAGTAAGAATAAAAGAGGGCCAAGGGAACTACCCTGTGGTATACCACATTTCATCGTTTGTTTTGATGACTCAACACTATTAAGAGAAACATATTGTTGCCTATTAAACAAGTAATTTGTGAACCACTTTAAGGGTATACCCCTTATGCCATATGCCTCTAACTTTTTAAGCAAGATCTGATGGTTTACAGTATCAAAAGCCTTGGCGAAGTCTAGAAAGACTCCGCAAGTGTATAGGTTATTGTCTATGGCTTTCTTCAAATTATCACTAATTTCTACTATCGCCTGTTCTGTTGATCGTCCTTTGCGGAAGCCAAACTGAAATTTGTTCAGAATATCATATTTTTCTAGATAAGTTAAAACTTGGGAGTAGACAAGCTTCTCAAAGATTTGCGCAAATGAGTAAAGTGTAGATATTGGGCGAAAGTTAGATGGGTCAGTTGCATCTCCGCCTTTTTCTATAGGGGTTACTCTCGATACCTTTAATATATCGGGCATTATCCCTTGAACAAGAGAATAGTTAAACACATCCGTCAGGGCTTCACTAATGTGGTCTACTGCCAATTTTATACATTTGTTAGGAATGTCAATTGAAGCTTTGTTGATTTTCAAGCATTATCAATATAAGCTTAAAGTGCACCTAACCCCCCCCCCCCAAAAAAAAAATTTTTTTGTTGCTAAAATAAATCTTTGAACCTGATTGAAATGCATTGCGCCTTTTTTCCCCAAATCTTGACTAGTTATTTTCACTTTTCTAGTGTGTTAAAGTTGCAAAATCTGGCCATCATCCACCCTTCGACCCAGTCAGAAGGGGCTTGGGTCTATTCTTGATTTGACGTCACAAACTGCTTTGCATGCATTTTAACAAAGACTTAATGCAATGATTTAACTCCCTAGAAAAGTCAAAATAACTAGTCAAGATTTGGTAAAAAAGGCGCAATGCAATTCAAACAGGTGCAAAGATTTATTTTATTTTAGGTGCACTTTAATTATTTAAAGATTGTGAGATGCAAATACTTTTACCTGACATTCTCTTACATAATGTTCTATATTCACTTCATAATAGTTAGGTACAATGTTTAACAAGCTGTACAGTTTGGACTCTCATTATGCTAAATAAAAGCTTTCTGTCTGTCTATAACAATAATTATTAAACACAAACAATCTCAAGACAGTGTAGAAATAAATTTTAATGATAGTTATGCACGCATTTATTAAATTCTAGACCTACTTTGCACACTGTGTTTATATTAGTGAGGAGGAAATTGATGTTCTGTTGTCACATGGAACTGGGGTATCCCACTGTCCAGGATCAAACTTTGAGTAAGTCTCTTCGACTTATATGTCAAAGCTGGTTTTATGCTGGTAGGCTTTTTGCAATTTACCTAAGTATAAAAAAATTTGATGCAGTGGGAGCACATATCTGTGATGTATGTGGGCTCCCTGTTAACATCTTAGTTTATTATGTAGAAGTAAAAACGTCTTCATCTTCATTTTCTTTGTCTTCATATTTATACAATTGTTGATAATAATCATCATTATTATTATCATTATTAAAACATCCCAAGGATTCCCTCTGCATGATCTTCACTTCTCAAAGAACCAATAGGAATGCCCTTCCTTGTCATATAGACCAGTAATTATTGTCCTTATAACAGGGAGGGAGGTAAGTTGTGCACAGCTGGCCATGAGGAGGAATACAAAGTGACTGTAGACTGACAACACATGTTAAGACAGTTGTTATTTAGACGGCATCACAAAGTTATAAATTAGTTATCTTGATAGGAGGCATTAATGGACCAACAATATTGTAAACAAACACATAGTGACTCAATCAAAGTGTTAATAATAACACTAATAATTATTGCTGAACAATAATTGTCTTTGTTTTCTCAGTTTAAAAAGTGGCGCTGCTGACATCCGGCACTTGTTGGACAGGAAATTAAAAGTTGGTCTTGGAACAGGTAATGCTCCTGTTGTGTTAGACAGTAAGCATCTTCATCTTCATCTTCATCTTTATCTCCATCCCCATCCCCATCCCCATCCCCATCCCCATCCCATCTTCGTCCCCATCCCCATCCCCATCTCCATCCCCATCCCCATCTCCATCCCCATCTCCATCCCATCTCCATCCCCATCTCCATTTCCATCTCCATCCCCATCCCCATTTCCATTCCCATCCCCATCCGCATCTCCATCTCCATCTCCATCCCCATCCACATCCCCATTGCCATCCCCATCCCCGTCCCCATCTCCATCCCCATCCCCATTGCCATCCCCATCCCCATCTCCATCCCCATCCCCATCTCCATCTCCATGTCCATCCCATCCCCATCCCCATCCCCATCTCCATTTCCATCTCCATCCCCATTCCCATCCCCATCCCCATCCCCATCTCCATTCCCATCCCCATCCCCATCTCCATCCCCATCTGCATTTCCATCTCCATCCCCATCCCCATCCCCATCCCCATTGCCATCCCCATCCCCATCTCCATCCCCATCCCCATCCCCATCTCCATTTCCATCCCCATCCCCATCCCCATCCCCATCCCCATCCCCATCCCCATCTCCATTTCCATCTCCATCCCCATCCCCATCCCCATCTCCACCCCCATCCCCATCTCCATCCCCATCCCCATCTCCATCCCCATCTCCATCACCATCTCCATCTCCATTCCCATCCCCATCTCCATCCCCATCTCCATACCCATCCCCAACTCCATCCCCATCTCCATCCCATCTCCATCCCCATCTCCATCCCCATCCCCATTTCCATTCCCATCCCCATCCTCGTCCCCATCTCCATCCCCATCCCCATTGCCATCCCCATCTCCATCGCCATCCCCATCCCCATCTCCATCTCCATGTCCATCCCCATCCCCATCCCCATCTCCATCTCCATCTCCATCCCCATCCCCATCCCCATCCCCATCCCCATCTCCATCCCCATCTCCATTTCCATCCCCATCCCCATCTCCATCCCCATCTCCATCCCCATCTCCATTTCCATTTCCATCTCCATCCCCATCCCCATCCCCATCTCCACCCCCATCCCCATCTCCATCCCCATCCCCATCTCCATCCCCATCTCCATCACCATCTCCATCTCCATCCCCATCCCCATCTCCATCCCCATCTCCATTCCCATCCCCAACTCCATCCCTCATTTCTCACTGTTCTTTCTCACATTCAACAGATGTATCTGGTGGACACTCCCCCTCCATGCTAGATGCCATCCGTCAATGTGTCACTGCTTCAACCGTGGTTGCCTCCAGTAAACCTGACTCCTATGTTTCCCTTTCATACAAAGATGCCTTTAAATTGGCTACTCTTGGAGGCAGTGAAGGTGAGAATGATACAAAATGTAAAAGTCACTTCTGATAAAAAAGAATTTGGAATGTTTGTGGATTTCACTTTCAGTCTCTGAATAATTATTATATTCAAATTTATGATTGCCTGCAAGATTGTTAAGTTATATAAATGATATCATAGATATTACAGTTAAGAAACACAAGAGGGAACTTTTTTCTGGATGCAAATTCCCTTTAAACTCAACTAGAAAAACTACTCATTTTCATGAACAATCTTGCTAATTGAAAACCAAATGTTGACCTGTTTATGTTGCCACAAGTTAACCCTGGTTTGGATTGAACTTTAGTTTGGCTTGCTCAAGGTCCTTGTTGCTGAAACAGTCTTCAGTTCCCTGTATAATTTTAAAGGGCACTTGAAACTGTCTTTAAATGTTTTATGGTATAGTGACTGTACATATGATTAAATCAATGGTAGGTTACATTTTTATATGTCCCAATTAGAACTGAATTACCAAAGGGAAGTGAACTCTCTTTTCCCTGCTCCTGTCAGATCTCACTAAAGCACAAGTCATTAAAACAACATCACCAGCCAGTCTGTTCTTTTTGTAAGCCAGTTAACTTGGTACCTGAGGTCTTCCCTGTGCTAGGGGGTGGTTGTATCTGTGCATGTCCTGACTGCTCTGCTCACTCAGACTTGTCTTGGCCTACCATGTACACTTCGGGGACTCACATAAACAGCAGTTCCTCATCTGTAAACAATTGCAGTGTCTGCTAACACAGTTTGGAGTTGGCCTAATGTCCTTTAGATAAGTTCCTAATTACAGTGTATGCATGCTAACACTAAGACCTTTGATATCCTAGTAGATTAAGCCTCTTGTTTTGGACTAGAAACTTCCCTAGCCTGTCCATCACTGTGTCTGTTGGCTGGATGACCATCAGTTGTTCAGCTCTGAGGCTATTCTTGTCATAAATTATGCAGCTGGTTGGATGCCTACGAGCTGGAATTTTTATCATTCTATTTTCACTTTGAATTCTCTTTTGATATTTCAGTGCTTAGCGTTACTAGCACTGAGTAGTTGCTACTGTTCACCCACCTTGAGCCTGCATTTATAATAATCACTTGCCTGGTGTCAATAAAGAACATGCCCTTTTTTCTAAGTTCTAGGATTAAGTGACAGAATTGGCAACTTTGAGGTAAGAGCATTTTGTTTATAAGGGTTATGTCTAGTTTAATGATATGTATTGGTTTAGTCCACACTTGTCCTGGATCTTTCTTCCACTGATTCTATATAAATTGTTCTCGTAGAGATAACTATCATAAAAACATTGATGCAGTCGAACCTCAATTGTCCAGACTTCGATTATCCAGCCTGTTTCTTCTGGTCCCAGGTGTTTTCATGAATAGTAACAAGGTATGATGAAGATCCTCAGAAATGATCATTATTAATATAATCATTTTTAATTCAGGCATTGAAAAGAGAATTTGAAAAAGTTTGTTTTCCTTTCAAAGAGCAAATGGTTTAGACCAAAGTTTTTACACAGAGTTAATTTGTACAGTACAATGCACATCTCCTTTCGACTATTCAGTTTTATTTTGTGGCATTGAAATTCATATTTTCAATTATCTGGACTCTTGATTATCCAGACTATTTTCTCCAGTCCCAGCAAGTCGACCAGATAATTGAGGTTCAACTGTAATTGCTGCATTTACATCAACCTCTTCTTGGTATTTTTTACAACTTGAGCCAAGCAGGCAAATCACAAAATTGACAGTCTGGGACTCTGCTGGAACTCTCATTCCTAATCGTATACAGTCACATATTCTCTTTATGTATATTTCTGATCTCTTTTAACTCATAGACTTAAAACAGCTGGAGACTTACTCGAAAACATTCCAGTTACTTCAGTCTCCAGGCTCTAAATCGTTACATACAAGCATTTTTTTTCTTTGTTTAATTACCCGGGCTGCGCGCGTCTCGCGCGGCACCCGGGTCATAAACTACCGACGGTTCTTCTTTTTCGTGGTCGAGTATCATCCACAAATGGCACTTCCGGCGTTTCTGCGCAAGCGCTAACTATTTTTAACAACAGTGATGCGTGTTGTCACGTATGGGAAAATGTCGATTCATCTTGTGGCTTTTGAAGTCTGAACAAACAATATGTTAAGAGAAGTGTCTATGCGAATGTTTGGAAGTTCAACGGCGAGAAGAAAGTTTTTAACATGAGTAAACATAACGGCAGATGGACTGCCGTGTTTCCCCGTGTCTGCTTCAGTAGACAGCGAGTAGTCTCTAATTTTGGCGACGGATTGTGGGGGCACGTGCGCGCGCGAAGTTGCGAGGAGACGCGACGCGAGGGGAGCGCCAAAAATTAGAGACTACAGACAAAGGGAGTTTGACCTTTCACGGCCGAGTGATTCGAGTGTAAATCTCATATCAACAGCAAGAATGATGCCTGTTGTCACGTATCGGAAAACGTCGATTCACCTTGTGTCTTTGAAGTCTGAATAACTAATATGTTAAGACAAGTGTCTATACGAATGTTTGCAAGTTCAACAGCGAGAAGAAAGCTTTTAACATGACCAAAATTTAACTCCAGGTGGACTGCCGTGTTCCCGTATCCGCTCCATTGAGATGTACATTTTGTTGAATAACTCAAGTACGGGATATTACACACCCCTGAGACTTTGACAGGTAGTTTATTTACTATTTTGCCACAATATCTCAATTTCTGGACTTTAATTTTTGAATGATAAGCGATTATATTTTACAAATGTACTAGCGTCCCTTGAAACTGTCCAGAAACGTTCCTTTCTTGTGTTTCAAATGACCCTGGATTGACGTATTTGTAAACAGTTTCACTCTGCTAATTAATTTTCTACTCACATTTCACCGAGACTCCATTCACATTTATGCGAAAAAATCCAACATCGTTCGATAAGCGTTTCCTTTCTCAAACAATTATCCATCGAAGCGAAAACAAGTGTGCTTAGTTTTTTTTTTTTTTGGAATCAATACACTATTTTTATCATCTTGCATAACGATAAACCTCTGTGGCCTAAAGGTCATTGTTTCTGCCTGTGACGCAGCTAACCTGGGTTCAATGTCTTTTAGTGGTATATATCACGGGCTTTATTTTTTCTGTTTCTCTTTTTCTTGTTCTTTTAGAAATATTTTTTACAAGTGTTATAATTATTGTGCTCAATGGTTGAGCTGTATTTTAGAGGAATATATGTTGATAGGGGTCTAAAGAAATAGACTCCAACACAAGCTAAACACAATGCGTCCGATGTAAGAAAGACAGACTTCCCTCTATTCTTTTGTTTAGCACTAAGTTAGGGATACAATACTGTTTTTTGCAAGCCCGGGTTTAGGCTAATTGTAGCCTCTTGTTTTATATTAACCACCAAAGCAAGTAAATATAAGAGAAGTTAAAGATCCCATCTGGGGCTCGGATTTTTTTCCGAGTTCCCATTTGATGCACAATATCTTTAACTTCTCTTAATTTTATATTAACTACTTAATAGCCCAGAGTGAGGTCGTTACGGGAAAATCTCAAGCTGAGGCCTTGCCAAATTGACAGTGCGATAGCAAGGTCAATACAGCTAGGCCAAGGTTTGAGATTTCCCGTACCGACCAAACAGTCGAGGTTATTAAGTTGTTTATTATATGGCAAACAAAACTGTTCTAAAGAAAAAATCTTCAGTTCAAGCAGAAGTTGTCACTTCACATCCAGTAATTATGCGTGGTTATCTATCCATTCATCATTTCAAACCCAGATAAAACTTTCCACTAACAGTTTTCCTGGTTGTGTTTTCACTTTTTTGCTTTAGTCACAACAATTTTCAATGTAAATGAAACAAATATAGCCTTTGGATTATCTTCTCATTTTTTTATTTCCTAATTTGCATATAATCCGTAATTGGCCAGTGGGCATTACAGGAGAATAATGCCCTAGTGCTTAGCTGTGCTTAGCCAATCAGAGCGTGTGGTATATCAGCTACAAACACTAGCCACATAATAAATGACAAATAAATGACAGAGAAGAGCAAAATAAAGTAGTTGTTGTTGCTAAAATGCATTAGGTACCTACTGCGCTGATGCAACATCTGCAACACTGGTTTACTATCTAATAGTACAAACACCACTGAACAAGCAACTTCCTGCACCTTACAAACAACTTGCTGATGTGACATCAACAACAAACAGTTGGGATTCTTAATCTGTTATGTTTATTTGATTTATGGTTATGACTTCATCAATTGTTCTTGATGATCCTGTATTTTTTTAGGTCAATAATTTTATTTGTCTCTTTTCTGTAGATGCTACCTTATAGGTAAGGCTGGTTACAGTTGAAATGAACTATGCATATTTGTATATTAATGTAACTGATCCACAGGTTGGTAAAGAGTTTGATGCGCTTTTTGTTGATCCTGATGCTGAGGACACACCCTTTGATTGCTTTGAATTTGACACACTTGAGGTACATTTTCACCTAGTTTCCTGCCTCTGTGTAGGGTATGTATACTGGTAAACTAATGAGAATACAACAGATTGTTTTGCTGTACGTTTAGTAGGCTAGTGAAAACACTATTTCAATATATGAAACCTACAAAAGTTACTGAGATTTATTATATTGGACACCAATGAAATACCAGGTGAGCTTTCGCATGAAAACATGTTATCTTCACAAGTGAAAAGATCACCATATTGGTGTGGGTACGTAATAAATCACACCTTTTGCAATGGAAATGAAATGGTTTGGTATTTCATTGGTGCTTATTATGTTAACAAATATAGAACATTACATGCCCACTTGGAGATGTAAATTTCTTTTCTTGTGTTGAAAATATTTCAACACTCGAAGAGAAATTCCATATCTCTGCGCAGCCATGTAATATCCTCTATGATGCCACAAGGTAGCGGGTATTACCCCTTAAAATCTGCCAAAGCAAAGACTGAGCCCAAACATTAGCAGCCATGGACAGCTGTTTCAGCCTTGTTAGGCCTCATCAGCATGGCATAGCTAATGCTCAGGCTCAAGTATCCACATATCAATAAAACAAGCAATGAAAAGGTAAAGCTTGTGGGATGTGGCTGGAGTGACAAGGATACTTCACAAATTAATGTGATCAAGTAAGCTGAAGCCACTCTATGGGCACTAAGGCCACAAGGTAGCGGGCATTACCCCTTAAGTCTACCAAAGCAAAGATTGAGCCCAAGCATTAGCAGCCACGGACAGCTGTTTTGGCCTTGTTAGGCCTCATCAGCATAGCATAGCTAATGCCGAGCATTCATTGTTTGTTTCAGGATGTTATCCAGAAGTTCTTTTACCTTGGTAAGTAGCACTTTGTGATGCCATAACACCAATTTACTCTCAATTGAGTAATTTGCGGAGTGTTGTCACAAGGGTGTTTTTTGTTGTTAGGTGAAAAATCCTAAAGTAATTATTCAAGACGAAAATTTGGTTTATCAACGGAGTTGATAATGTAAATTGACCACCGTACAGGGATTCGATTAGCTGACGTTTCGAGCGTTAGCCCTTCGTCGGAGTGAATCGAGGAATTGTTGGTTGTGTATGGTTTATATACAGAAAATGGAGCTACGCTATTGGTGGTAACATGGTAACATGAAAAACAGGAATAAATTAATTGAATGAAAAGCGCTCGTTGATACCGTGGGGATTAAGAGTGCCGATTTGAAAGATCAGTTTTTGCTCGAGATTTTTACGGCTTTCCGTGGTACCTTGATGTAGGGAAAGGCCGGAGATCGACATGTGTTGTTTACAATGGTTAGGGAGATTAAAATGCAGAGCGACAGGTTTGGATGCGTCTTTGTCATCTTTCTCAACATCACGAAGATGTTCTCGGAATCGGTCACCTAGTCGTCTTCCTGTTTCGCCGATGTATAACTTTTTGCATAATGTGCAGGTTATGCAATAGATAACATTTGCGGAGGTACACGTGAAACGATCAGTGATCTTAACAGATCGCTTAGGGCCCGATATTTTGTCAGTGTTTTGAATGAAAGGACAAGTTTTGCATCGCGAGCGCGCGCATTTAAAAGTGCCAGGTTGTTCAGTTGTTTTGAAAGTGCTTTTAACTAGAAAGTTACCTACATTTTTGTCGCGTTTGAATGAAATCAGCTGTGGTTCCGAAAAGATTCTAGCAGTTTCTGGATCATTTTGCAGTATCTTAAAGTTATTAAGAATGATGGCTTTAACTGGGTTATTATGCGGGTGAAATGTGAGGCGAATAATGCATAATGGTGCGTTGATCGAAAAAAATACTTAAGTGCTTGAAAACCTTCGCCGTTTGGAATGACAGTGTATAGAGATGAAATATCCATAGTGAAAATTAGTTTGTCTTCGCCAGTGAAATTGAAATCGTGAAAAATCTCAAGTGCGGGTTGACTGTCTTTAATGTAAGATGGCAAAGATTTGACGATGGGCGCCATAATCTTGATATTTCATCTCTATACACTGTCATTCCGAACAGCGAAGGTCTTCAAGCACTTAAGTATTTTTTCGATCAACGCACCGTCCAGGAACCAAGCTCGGAAACGCTACTCCGCCTAGCTGAACTAGTTTTAACACTTTTAACTGTTTTTCTTTCGCTGACAACTATTACAAGCAAATTAATGGTGTAGTGATGGACACAAAAATGGGACCTAGCTACGCTAATCTTTTTGTAGGTTACGTTGAGTACCAATTCTTCAATCAGTACAACGGTCCTCAACCTGAACTCTACGGTCGCTACATTGACGACTGTATCGGCGCAATTTCGTCTAGCAAGGAGGAAATCAATCAATTTATAACCACCTTTAATTCCTTTCATCCGGCTCTAAAATATACCTGGGAAATTTCGGAAACTTCCCTTGCCTTTCTTGATATCAAAGTTTTTATCAGCGGCAACGGTTTATGTACCAGTGTGCACTACAAACCCACCGATTCTCACAGTTATTTGTTGTATTCATCTTCACATCCATCTCATGTCAAAAACGCCATTCCCTATTCTCAATTTCTTAGACTTTGATGTCTATGTAGTGATGACTCTGATTTTTTCAACAAATCAGAGGAAATGTGCCATTTTTTCGAGAAACGTGGCTATCCTGATTCTGTGGTTCAATCGGGCCATCACCGCGCTCAGCAGATTGATCAACAGTCAGCACTACAGACGTCACAAAAGGAAAAGAATGACAGAATTCCATTCACCCTCACATTTCACCCGCATAATAACCCAGTTAAAGCCATCATTCTTATAAATAACTTTAAGATACTGCAAAATGATCCAAAAACTGCTAGAATCTTTTCGGAACCACCGCTGATTTCATTCAAACGCGACAAAAATGTAGGTAACTTTCTAGTTAAAAGCGCATTTAGAACAACTGAACAACGTGGCACTTTTAAACGCGCGCGCTCGCGATGCAAAACTTGTCCTTTCATTCAAAACACTGACAAAATATCGGGCCCTAAGCGATCTGTTAAGATCAGTGATCATTTCACGTGTACCTCCGCAAATGTTATCTATTGCATAACCTGCACATTATGCAAAAAGTTATACGTCGGCGAAAGAGGAAGACGACTAGGTGACCGATTCCGAGAACATCTTTGTGATGTTGAGAAAGATGACAAAGACGCATCCAAACCTGTCGCTCGGCATTTTAATTTCCCTAACCATTCCAAACAACACATGTCGATCTCCGGCCTTTCCCTACATCAAGGTACCACGGAAAGCCGTAAAAATCTCGAGCAAAAACTGATCTTTCAAATCGGCACTCTTAATCCCCACGGTATCAACGAGCGCTTTTCATTCAATTAATTTATTCCTGTTTTTCACGTTACCATGTTACCACCAATAGCGTAGCTCCATTTTCTGTATATAAACCATACACAACCCACAATTCCTCGATTCGCTCCGATGAAGGGCTAACGCTTGAAACATCAGCTAATCGAATCCCTGTACGGTGGTCAATTTACATTATCAACTCCGTTGATAAACCAAATTTTCGTGTTTCACTCCCCACCGACGCAGCACCACAGTTTCTTTAGAAACTAATCCCCTTTTTTCATTAATTATTCAAGACCTCTACCTATGCACCAGGGCAAGCCATAGACCTTTAGCGATGTTGTCAAGAAGGTGGCAGAAACAGTTTGATAACTTTTTCAAGTTCCATTCTATGTTCATCCAGGTTGCCATCTGTTGGAACTACCAATAGCTATTATTCGCTTCATGTCATTAAGATACTCTTTTAACCAAACTGTGGCATTATTTCAGGGTTTCCAGTGATTTTGGAAAGTTATCTGACCAATGCCAAAATTTAAAACCACCCTGATAAATATCAGGAAAAGATTTTTCCATCATGGTTTCAGAGGATAGCTAAGTTAATCAGTTGTCTAATGCTTTATTTAGTCACATAGAACTGATATAGTTTGCAATGTTTCAACCACTTCATGCTGCTGGTCTAATGGCATATAAATGCATGATTTGTGCTCATTTTTGCAAACTAGTGTACACCCCTGCTGTTATGGTGTAAAGTTTAATTGAAGGAGGTGGCATTTGGTTTTTTCTTGTTCCTTCTTGGTTTTCAAGTTTCTTAAATTGTTTCCTCACAGGTGATGATCGGAACATTCTTCAGGTTTATGTGGCTGGGCGGCCTGTAGCAGGAAGGACTTTGGTATCACCTCAGTTCTCTTGTAAAAGAAAGCCGGGAATAGACATCCAGTTTTACCAATAAACAAATTACATGTAACAATGAGACATGTTTTTAGGGCACAAACTGTGAACAATTTAGATGGACCTGTACTGCAAAGTAGATGGTGTAAACTTTTCATTGATGATATAACAACTACACGCTGTATGAAGAAAAGCAACTAAATTTCTGATTAAGGAAGAAATATTGTGTCAGCACTCCTTTTGCAAGAGGTGAAATACTTCTGATTATAATGTACAGGTTCTAGCTCCTGGTTGCTTTCAAGGCAGAAGAATAAACAAATTTTTGGTAAAATCAATTTAGTTGACAAGTTAAATTGGCCCTTGTAAAAAGAATCAAGAGCTGTTGTTTCCTTGAGGGATGAAAGAACACTCCATTCCAGTATCCTAGCAACCTCCTTTCCCTCAAAAGTGGCAAGCAATTTTTAGACAGCATCATCTTTGTTTGTACAAAATGCCTTCATTACACTCCTCTCAACATGGGAACATACCATAAGAGTTATCTCTCCCACTACTATCTTCTCTACTTCTTCTACAGGGCAAGAAACTTTCTTTTCAATTCACTTGTCCCTTCAGACAAGAAACTCTCTTTTCAATTCACTTGTCCCTTTGGACAAGTGCAATGTGTATTTTACTTGTCCAGACCACAAAACTACTCGTCTGAAAAACCTACACTAACAATACAGGGTATGAAAAATTGTTTTCCTTCTTTCCTCCTTTCCTCCTAGTTCTTGATGTTTCCGTCAAGTCAAGCAGTGCATTTTTTGTTTTCTCCTAGCCTGCGAAGCAGTCGATTCCTTGCCAAATGCTGTGTGGGAAGATCGAGCAAGCAAGAGGGCGAATGAGCATGACACTGGGGTGAGCAAAAAAATGGGGAGGGGTGGGAGATAAAATTCCTTTGACCCCCACCCTGCTTCTTCCTATTTATTTTGCTCACCCCAGTGTCATGCTTGTTCGCCCACTTCTTTGTTCGATCTTCCCGCGCAGCGTTTGGTGAGGAATCGACTGCTCCACAGGCTAGTTTTTTCCTCACTAAAAACCCACTTTCAGCTAAGCTAGCTGAAATTTTCTGACACGCTTTGTTTCATGTTTTGTCTTGTTATCCTCCAATCAGACAAACTAGGGTCATAGTTTTCCTTGACCAAATGGAAAAGTTACCTGTGGTGGATGTTCGGATGGCCCAAGTTTCTTTCCCTGATTCTAGTAGAGAAGAAGTCATTGTTACAGAATATGAAATATTTTATTGTTAAATTTTGATTAGAATTAGATAAACAATTTTAATTATTTACAGGTTTACATTTGGAACTTCAAGTTGCATTCATGTACAACATTAATTTGCATGAATTGATTCAGCTTCATAGCTGTCAGCCAGAACATGGAGGATAATTTACTTGTAATTAAGTGCAGCACCTAAAAAATGAATATTTCTGACAAGTACTGATTATGATGTACAGTAATCTGGGATAGACTATCATATAGACAGTTAATACAGGTACAATGATATATTTTTGTAAGTAAGTCTTAATTCAACATAGAAAACAAACCATAACTAACTGAACAGCCTGGTGATGTCCATTTGTAATAAAAGAAAAATAAAACCATAACTTCCCTCTACCTCTTTCCCTGCTTCTTTAAAAACAATAGTTAATCTATAATTACAAAAATAAGCAAGTCATTGCTAAGATGGGATTGTAAATAAAAATAAAGTTTAATGGAAAATGAGCTCAAACATCATTTTGCCGATGAAATATTGCCAAAAATAATGAGAAAAAGAAACAAGCAAACAAAACTTTTACTCAGTGCTGTGCAGCCAAATTGAACTTTGATGGGAAAGTCATCTTTTAATTTTTTTTTTTCTGGTTGGCAAGTTATCTGACTGTTTACAAACACTGTTTAATAGATAATTTGTGATCAGTCTCTTGATTTTCTTGTAGTCAGTCAAGTGAGAGTATGATGCACAAAAGCTAAACAGCAAAGCCAGAAGCAGAAAAGAACAAGGGTTGAACTTTTTCCTTGGGCTCTTGGCAATGGGTCGCCTCATTCTCCAAAGCTCATGGCTTCATCCATAGTCATGCAACTCATGCTTCTCAACGGAATTAAAAGGCCAAAACGAGACCACTCTCAGTCTAGTTGTTTCATAGCCTGTGTCAAACATAAAACAAACAAACTCCTTGTGTTGATGGCCAACAAATGCCCTGCCTTAGTCCTGGCTGGTACATCAACATCAACAGCCACTACGTCTCAAGACCCTTTGTTTCCATTTCAAGACTTGCAGTGAAGAAATGTTCAGCTAGTAAAATGGCTGTCTTGTTCAACATAAGCCTTTTATCAACTCTCATCCATAGGTTTTTCCTTGTCTAGTTTCTTTTTCTTGAAGAGTTTGTCTGGATTGTTCTCAGGATTTCGACAAGCTTTGAGTTTCTGTTCTAAACTCTTCACTTGCTCCTTATTTACTGTGGACCTAGGCTGACCAGTGACCACTTTGATTATGTCCTCAGTTTGGCTAAGAACATGTTGGTGATGCTCTCCAAGATTTTCCCCAATATAAGAACCTACAACACCCTTTGATGCCCTGAAAAGTGCTGCCAAAGCAATCTGGGATGGTGAATAAATTAAGGACACATCTGTCATAAGTGCCTTTCGAAGGAAATCTTCAGCTAAGGGGCGCCATTTTTCTGGATCTCCTAACTTGGGACATCTTGTTTTGATATCAATAATGAATCCCTCCATGGGTCTATAAGGATTGTGAACCGTCAGATGAAAGTTCAAACGCTGCATAAGCAGCAGTTCATGAGCGAGAATAAAATCCTTGGTCTTTTCTCTTCGGTCTGCTGGAAGAATTTCCACAAATCTATCCACTGAAATGTTATGTTCCTCAACTTTACAAGCCATGTATAAACACACCAAGAACATCTCTTTAGGAGGGTGATCCATAACTGAAGTTTTCAAGTAAAATCGTTTCAAGTAAGCCACAGCTGTTGCTGTCACTGCACTGGGTACTGGAGGATTAAACTTGTCACAGACTTCTATCAAAACTATTTGGTAGTACTCAATCAACCGTTTTTCATCGTCCACGGTTAAAAAGTTCACATCTTTTTTGGTGGGAACGTTTTCGCGGAAACACTCACAGTAGACATTATTTACCTCCTCACGGATCTCAATCAACTCACGTTCACTTGCAAAAGTCCAGTGTTTTCTCTGCGTACTTGTGTGAAACATTATGTAGGAGTTTTTATGCAGGAGTTTAACTTCCTCCAAACAAAGTTTTCAACTAACTTTCAACCATGTAACCTGGCTTTCATATATGGGTTGATATAAGCCTGTACGAAATGTCTCGAGAATTTCGCGCGGATTGAAGGTCGTGAAGTGGCTCTGTGGTGATGATGAAATCAGTAAAACCTTTCTTCAGTCCTGCATCTAAGAAGTGTAAATTCCAAGAAGAAACGCCGCTTATGGCTGAACCAGATCGATTTGGATCAACTTTCGTGCGAAAAAGCGACTTATTTGATCAAGGTTTGTGTTTGTGTTTAAACGTATCTGGTTAATACACTCTCTGTGTAGGCAGTTACCAACAAAAACATTTGTCCCCAGAGAAATATTGTTGACGAGTAGCAAGTGATGCATTGAATATCTGAAATTGGATTGTCTTAAAATTATAACCTTATATTACGTTGTAAGCAAAACATTAGCTAATTCGCTTAACATATACGGGGATCTGCATTTCTGGAATGTAATCAGTCTGTTGGCCACAGTGGAGCAAATTTAGAAAAATTTAATAGATGGTTCCACGGCTATTGGCGCCATATTATTAACTGGGGGCAAACACGGCTAAAATTACAGTAAATGTATGGTATTTTAACCAACTTTGAACCGCTGTAACGCCGCTAAAAGAGGCGGATTTCCAACATTTGCCACTACTTTTAACGGTTTTATTGATATCGTTCATTCAACAGAAAATAACGCCATTAAAGAAGGTACGACGTCCGTAAATTCGAATTATAAATCTTCTCATGTGGCTTCTAAAAAAAATTGCGGTAATTTGCATAATTTTGATAAGAGAGGTTTGTATGAAATCTTAAAAATTTGTTTACAGTCGTAGCCTGAATCTGCTCTTTATACTTCATGAAAATAATGTCAGAGTACAAATGTCTTTTGAAAGACATTTTCGCTGCGGAAATCCCCCTCTTTGTAGCGGTGTTACAGCGGTTCAAAGTCAGTCAAAATTCCATACATTTACTGTAATTTTAACCGCGTTTAATATATAAAAATGCCATGTGTCTGGGAAATTGGTGAATTACTAGCAAATCCAAGGGAGGCAAGGTGGGATGATAGTGAATTTACCACTTTATAACAGATTCAATAGACAAGAGTCAAACGGAGCTACTTTAATTTAAACAGTAAATTAATGTCCAGGTTTTGGAATTTGCCATTTTCTAGAAGGTGAGTATACTAGGAACTACATGATAAATAAAACACTGAAATGATGACATCACAAGAAGTGCCCTTTTTAACTTGGAAATTGGCAAATTGCCGATTTCAGAGTTGTAGGTGTGAGGCTGATTTCTCTCATTTGATTCTTGTTGTAAAACATTTTTGTACATTCACTGACCAGTGCATAAATATGCTTGGTATGTATTCCGGATATTGATCCACCATAGCCCATAGCACACTACAGTATACAACCAAAATTCTGATAACGAAAATGGACAATGAAAAAGCAATTTTATCAATATACTACAAAAGACTGATAAAAGAGAAGAGGAGAAACCAGCTTTTGATGCACTGTAAGTTTGTCTTGGATGAACAGATTGATAGAATGACAAGAGGGCTGTTACACGAACAATTGACCTGCTACAAACACTTAATCAGTGCATACAGTAAATGTAACACAAGCGTCATGCTTCTCTTGTGTAGCTTTCAGGAACATTTCCAAACAAAGGAATCCAAACCATACACACGTGAGTGGTTTATTGTTATTGATTTTCCAAGTTCAGGGGATTGTAGTCGCTTTGATGAAATTATGGGAGTAGATGAGTTGTTAATGTTTTGTAAAAGCATCTTGGTGCTGAAATTTATTTCAAGGTTAGGAACCAGTGCGGCAAATGATATTAGAGAGATTTGTTTGGAGAAATTGGGTGCAAGAGTTTTCATACTGTGCATCTCTACGTGATAGAATGCCAATTGATTTATACTAATATCAGTTATCCATTTGTCTTCCAGGTACTAGTGTATATGCTGCCAGAAATCCTGAACACTCTTCTTCAAACCCTACTGAAGGTCCACTTGAAATGAGTATGTCAACTAACAGACCACTAGAACACAAACATGGCCTAGAGAATTCAAATTCCACACCTCCCTGCAATCAAGGAAGTGACAGCCATGAGATTGATCCGTCTCTACAGGAACCTTTGTTCACTACTCCTTCGGCTGTAGGCCGCAGATGGCATTCACTTCGCAGAAGATGCTACCATCGTCATAAAAGCCAAAACTTCAGCTTTAAAGTTGTTTCTTACAATGTCCTGGCTGATGGTTTATTACATGCTAACAGTCATCTGTACACTGGAACAGAAACATGGGTCCAACAGTGGGAGTACAGGAAGAGAAATCTTTTGCAAGAAATTCTTCATTATAATGCTGATGTAAGTGCATGCTTGTCAAGGTATAGTCATGGTGGTTTAGTGGTCATTGCTTTGTACACGAAAAAAAAAAAACCTGATTTCACCTTAGGCTAGAACATTGTGACCTGGGTCAATATTATTTTTAGTTGAAATTTGTTCTTATTTTTATCCCCACTTGACAGGCATGTGTCAATATTTCTTCTCCTCTGGGTTTGGTACATCTTACTACAATTCGAAGTACCTTGTTAAATTATTAGACATTGATGTCAATACAAAATGGACAGATTAAAAAGTCATGAAGCATTGTAGCTGGACACTTTCTTCTTTTCAGGCCATCATCAGATTCATCACTCTTTAGGAAAGAATATCATGATTACTGGGTCTTCACAGGACTTTATTTTGCTTTAGATTGCCTAGATGCACTAAAATATCATTAACTGTCCCAGTTTCCTCACTCATGCTATTAGTATTTATTGTTTAGGTGACTCATGCTTTTGTCGCGGTGGTCTGGCTTGATACCCTTGAAATTTTCTTTTCAGTTTTTCCTATAGTTCTTTTATTGGGCCATCTTTTTTATTAGCCTATTATTTATTCCTCTGAAATGTTTACCTTATTTATTTCTCCTTGTTTATTTTGAGGTTTTATACAATAGACGATTGGTCTAGAGGAGTTTGATTAACATTTAGACATAATTATGAGTGACATCATTAGTCAAAGAGAGTGAAAAAACGAATGTACAAAACAAATAGATTCCATTATTTTGTAAGTGGGTGTGTACTCTGATAAGGCATGGAGGATGCCAAAATGTGGTTAGGACATCAGCCACACTATGAGCCACGGGTGAGTTGGCAGCATACTTTTTTGTTCTTATCCTGTTTTGATGTCATCCATGCATCATCAGATTACACATGCAAGCCCAAATTTTACCACAATTGTTAGTAATTTTGCAATCTGATTGGCTAATTTGTCATTGTCGATAAGAGTCTAGACAACGCTGCTCACGTCAATGTGTCGTGCAATGTCTTTTTTCAGCTCACGCTCTGAAATTAACATTTTCTTTGACGTTGATATTGTGGTAAAAAAACAAATAGAATGTGGTTTAGCATTGTCTTTACTCTTATCGACAATGATATTCATCATCACGGTCAAAATTTGCTGTGGACTCACTCAGCTGTGCCTCATGAGTCCACAACATTTTAACCACTGTGATGACAAATATCATTGTCGATTATAAGAGTAAAGACAACGCTAAACCACATTGAATTTGTTAAATGGAATCTATTTGTTGACTGCATTTCTTGAATGCTGTTCCTCCCAGTCCACTGAAAATGCAAGGGTGATGTACTTCTAGGGATGTTAATTGTGTTATTAATGAAATTAAAGTACAATAAAGTACATGTAGTAAGGTTGGGTGATCTGTAATTGATGCCAGGCAAGTTCACCAGTTTGGCTTACTGATACTAACACATTGTTCATGGCTGATTGTACTGTTTTGCATGTCAGGTTGTGTGTCTTCAAGAAGTAGAGAATTGTCATTATGAGGATTGGTTTGAACCCAAGCTCAGAGAAAGAGGTAAATGATGCATTTGTATTGCACAAATATGTTATTCCACTTAGTTTATGATTTCTAAGTGCAATTTACAATAGACTGAGAGAGGAAATTGAAGGGACAAAATGTAGAACTCAATAGTCTCCTGCATAGGTGCTGTTATGTACAGACCACATCCCTCATCCATAGAATGTCAAGTGACAGACTGAATTACTTGTAAAGGGTGAAGAAACTTGGTGAGACATTTGTTGTAGTACGTCTAAAGCCATACTTGACCTGGGAACAATTATGACAGTGCTTAGCTGGCCAACCTTAGGGTGTTTGCCATTTGTCAGTTGTGATTGGCATAAGTTGAAAGTTGTTTTAGAGCGCTTTTCAATTGAGTGTCGTAAAACCAAAACCAAAGCAATTACTCTGACCAATCACAACAGAAGTAAGCAGTGCAATGAGCCAATCAGAATATGAAGCAATTACATGTTGCTGGCACAAAGCGCGGGAAAATATGTGCGTGCAAGTCACAATTGGTTTTAGTTTTGCTTCTCATTGGTTGAGAAAGTGGCGCACGTTTTCTTGGCCAACCACAGAGTGAAGCAATGCAAAACCAAAGCAAAACAAGAATTGCTTTCGACACCCAATTGAAAACCGCACTAAAAATGTCAACAGGATGATGCAAAAATTGTGGATTATATCAGTAACTTAAGTGATGGCCATTTCCAGTACATTTTGGGCACCAAATCTTGTTTTAACATCATGCCAAAACTATAATGTGTAAAAAAATGTCTCGAATTAGAGAACTTCCTTCTAAGTGACTTGCTGTATCTCATGTTTTTCTGAATGTAAATAGCATGATTTTTTTTTCTTGGTGTTTTTTTATTTCAATGTAGTTACTTTCTCCCATTCAGGAAGTGCTTGTTACAAACACTAAATCATACGTGTATTTTGAGTGTTTACATTGTCCAAACTTCATGGCAGTATATACTTGTATGAGACTGATATTGAATGTTCAACTTATGTGTATTAATACAGGTTACACCAGCCTGTTCAAGAAAAGAACTGGAGACAAAACAGATGGCTGTGCTACTTTCTTTAAAGAATCAAGGTTTACACTGGTGGAATCCAAGCTTGTTTCCTTCAGAAAGCCGGGCATTCAACTCATGGATCGTGATAATGTAGCTGTAGTGGTGCTATTGAAGCCAAAGACTACAGGACATGCATCTCGTCAATCTGACAGCCTGGTTTGTGTGTCCAACACTCACTTACTTTTTAACAAGAAAAGAGGTGACATTAAGCTTGCACAGCTGGCCTGCTTATTTGCTGAAATTGATGAAATAGCAAGGATTTCCTCCCCTGATCAAGGAGTTAGTTCTTACCATCCTATTATATGTTGTGGAGACTTTAACAGCACTCCATATTCTCCAGTTTATAACTTTGCTGTGCGTGGCTTCCTGGATTATAGCGGAATGCACCGTGATAATATTTCTGGGCAGAGTCATCATCGTTCAAGTTATCCCCCATGGCAGGCATTGACCAGCAATGTTATTCCCTGGGACCTTGGAATCACAGCTTCTTGTATCAAAAGAAAAAATCATCCTGAAACAAAAGACCATTTTTTGAATTCCCATGAGAAACCAGAAGCAAACTTGCAGCCGTCAACATCAACAAGAAATTGTGCTGATAGTTCTGATTTCAATGGTCCAACAAATTGTGGTTCACAAATATGGAATGGCAAAGTTGATTCAGTAGAATGTAAACTTGTAACTGGTTTCATGGCTGTGGAGTACCACGCAGGCCAAAACACAGCATCTTACTCACCACACAGCATGTCTTGTACAACAATAACAACATCCTCAAAGGGAAGTAGCTTCACTGAACCACAGTCAGTAAATTCTTTGAAAAGCGAAGCAGGATGTCAGGAAGGGGAACAAACCAGCTCTCAGTCCATGGCGAATACATCGGAAAGGAACTTGCATGAAGCTTGTACTGTCCAGCGCATGCTTTTAACTTCTTTAGTGTCTACAGACATCATTTCAGAAATGGACAACCAGAGGTGACCACATATCATGACAGGGCATGCACCACTGTGGACTTTATGTTTGTTTCTCCTGGGCTACGGCAGCGATGCCGAAGATGCTGGTCACAGCATGGACCCTTGCAGATGACAGGGAATCTTGAGTTGCTTTCTGAGGAGGATATCTGGAGTTTAGATGGACTTCCCAATAAGTTTCTCTCTTCAGATCATCTTTCACTGGTATCTTCATTTTTATTACATGTTTGAAACTGTTCATGTTCAAAAATTTTATTTCACTACTGGAAGACGTTTTCAGGAAGAAAAACACTTGTAAACATTTTGAAACCTTATAGAAATGCCTTCTATTGTAATGCAACTCGGGTTTAAGAATTGAAATCTTCCAAAACTGGCCACAACAGGCGTGGATTTTGGCAGTTTGGATTTTTGAGTATTTCTAATGATTAGTCAGGTACAAAAGTAAGACAAAGCTAAATTATGACTCTGTACTCTCAGTGACTGATAGAGTTGAAATTGTATCTTTTTCTCAGAAATCTTTTCTTGTGTAATTTATAGTGCAAAAAGCCAAAACCTAAACTTAATGGATACAAAAATTGATCCATGGAGCACTAGTTAACAGGCTGTCGTCAGTTGATAAAAGTTGTTACTGATACCAATTATCACAGCTTTTGTGTTCTCCATTGTGAAAATTCCATCACAGCTCATTGCTTGTGCTGTTGCGACCAGGGCCTTCTAGTTGTACCAGGGACATGCCACAAAACTTTTTGCGTATCCTGGACCATTTCTTTGGAACAAACTTCCTCTGGAGATATTGACTTTTGTACAGTGTAGTCCAAGCACACTAAGTTATCAGCAAGCCAACAATTTGTCTTAACCTTTTTAATGTTTTCAGAATTTTTTTAAACATATGTAATTACACAATTTTAGTTTTAAAATGAGCATTGAATCAGTAATTTATTGTTGTTGTTGTTATATACGTGTACTAGTGTGTTACTTTTTGTGGGCCATATTTTTCACACTGAAACCATGATTCTATAAAAACGAAGGTGCTGTTACACCACACAATTTTTCTTGTGACTTATCCCACAATTTTGTTGTGACACAAGTTGTTTATTAGCATTCCGAAATCAACGTGTCTCTAGCGATGTTTTTGTTACAGCAGTCACTGCAGGCTGTATCAACTCTAATCAGCTCTACTCTTCACAGCGATTCTTGTGACCGGCTTGCACTAATTTTTAAGCACTGAGGAAATGGGTGTTACACCAGACAACATTCAACTCATCTCACAACAGCGCACTGCACTGTTTCCCGTCTAAACACCCTGCTCTTGGTTTGCCAATATCACGAGAACCCTTAATGTGCACCTTACACCTAAATATTTTTTCACAAATATAAAACTTTGCAGCTTTTCCAAAAACAGAATCCTTTATTTCCAGTTTTGGACTTTTTTATGGGTTTCAAAACTTACGATAAACTAAACATCCTTTGTTGCTATCCTTTGTTGCACGACCGAGTCAGAAGGGGCATGGGTCTATTCCCAGTTTGACGTCACAAGCTGCTTTGCAAAAGATCCTTTGTTGCCATAAACATAAATGTTTACATTTGGAGTTAGGTGCACTTAAAAGGTGGATTTACCCTACTACAATACACTCTCTTTTTAATTAGAACGTCTAATTTTGGGTCTCAGACTGAACGTTCATATTTTTTGCGATTTGAGCCTGAAAACGTTCTTAACATGTTCTTAAAGTTGTGTGGTATAGTATTTCAATAAATCAATACGGACTTGACCAGGAAACCGAAGTACACCTATTTTAGTTAACTGTCCTGTTAGACTAAAGTTTTGTATTTCTCTTACCTTTATTTATACTACTCTCTCTCACACACACACACACGCACGCACACACGCATGCACACAAGAGAAAAAAAAGAAAATGAGCAATATTAAGACTGGCTCTCAGCCTGGGTGTGTTCTTAGTATGTTCTTAGAAATTTTGGTTAATCTCAGCCTGAACGTTCTTATAAAAAAGGTACTTATAAAAAATTGTATTTTTCTAAGTAAAGTTTCTAACCCTCAGAATTTTCATATCTTAGAAACCGTAACGCGCGTTGATAAGCTATTCCGTATTCGATCTGTAATCACGAGACCATGACAATTAAAGTAAAGCTCAAACAGCGCACGCGTTTCCATTTTGGAAACCAAGCCATTACTAAGTAAGTGTCAAGGTACCAAATTTCACACATTGAGTTCTTGACGTTATTTTACAAAGTGTCGGCTGACAAACGACAAACAACTTTGTTGGGGGCGCTCTTCTTCAAAAGTTCCTTGTTTCTTGTTTTTCCTTGTTTCTATCGCATCTCAGTGAAGTGATGACATGTTCCAGGTTCTCAGATATTTGGGGCGAGCGAAGAGCGAAACATGACCCAAATTTATGAGAGCTTGGAACAGGCTAAACGTTGCTCTGGTTGGTTACTCTTAGTTAGTTGGCCACTGCACCGTCATTATGGGTTGAAATTCTGTTTGTATTTTTGAGCTTTCAGTTGGTTTGTACATGTAGTTGTAAACTACTTTCACGCAGTATGTCCTGCACCTTTAGTTCACAGAAATTTATTTATTTCATTTACATTTATTTGCAAAATTCGCCCTGAGGCAGGTGGGCATACAATAGAACACTAGGTCCCCTGCTAGGTAAACCCACCACCTAACCATCCCCCTCAGAAATTGATACCCATTCCCTGGTACCCCAATAAAAATAATAAAGAAAACAAAAAAAAAAAAAAAAAAAAAAAAAAAGAAAGAAAGAAAGAAAGAAAGAAAGAAATATTCAGAAGGAAAAACAGTTAACAAGAAGAACATGAAATGGTATGTTAATGATGTTTATATAGTAAACCATATATGAACTGTGGAAATGAAATGAAATGATCCTCGCAGTTGTGAACGCAGTTTATGCAATTACGTAAAGAAGCATGAACAAAATCAGGACTTCAACCATTTTTGAACCCGTAACCTCGCGATAACGGTGTGATGCTCTACCAACTGAGCTATGAAGCCACTGACGTTGGGAGCAGGTCAATTATGAGTTCATATGTTCCCGTGAAAGAAGTGATAGTGAATGATATATGAAATATATACGGAAATGAAATGATCTTCGCAGTTGCGAACGCAATTTATGCAATTGCCGTAAAAGCTATATTAAGCCCCAGGGGGGCTTATTTCATTTCACCGGTATCGCGAGGTCACGGGTTCAAAGCCCATTGAAGTCCTGAATTTTTTCAGGCTTCTTTACGTAATTACATAAATTGCGTTCACAACTGCGAGGATCATTCCTTCATTTCATTTCGATGTTTATATAGTCACGGCTTTCGTTGTTGCGACGTCAATCACGGCCCTGACTCCCAACTTGTCGATCAGCAAATGACCTTTTCTGTCCACCACTACGGCAAATTGCAGTTAGATCATCTAATAAGCACTTTTCAATGTAAAAGGTGACTTATTTTGTAATTTGTATTAAGAATAATAATTGTATAAATAAAGATTGTTGTTGTTGTTGTTGTTATTTAGGGTCATTTCTGAAAAATCGACTCCGGGCACTCGGCGAGAAACTACAACCGGTTTGCTTTTCCGTAGCCAGTCCCGCTGCTTGCACGATAATTTTTGTTTCGTATTTTGCTGTGGTGTAAACAGTTTGGCCTAGAAGTTAAAACTGGAAAAGTCCAACTAGAAATGACGGCTCCGGGAAAAGGTATAATATTTGTCCATTTTTCAGGCGTGCTGGTGGTGGGCAATTGAAATGCCACTGTGAGAAGTTTCATCCCAAGGACCAAACGCACACAAAGTATGAAGGAAGATTTGGCTTGACCATGTCCAATTTCGCTCAACCTTAGGGACCGGTCATTATTTATGTAGAAGGGGGGGGGGGGGGGGAGGAAATGAAGGGGGGGCCAAGGCTGTTTTAGATTGGCTAGAGGGGGGCTAATTTTTTTAATTAATAGGGGGGGTCATCATTTAATAGGTTTTGCAAGGGGTCTTGTCTGTGCCTTTGCAAATGGGATTACTTTTACGAATAAAATCAATTTCAAAGATCCAGGTGGTGAAGATGGACAACCCAGTTAGAAGAATATTGTCATAAACTTCATTCTTTAATATTTATATTTTACACTTTAATATTTTTATTTTACACTTTAATAAAAGACAAATCCAGATCCCGGTAAAAAAACAAGCAAGGCTGGTTGCACGGCGAGAAATATATATATTCAAATATAAACTTCTTGAACTTGAATAGAATAAATTTTGGACAGCGCTCAACTCTGAGAGGAGCAGTGACTGTAATGATCATAGCAACCTTAAGTTAGCTTTTATTGCCAGTTCTTGTAATTTAACGGTCATTCGTGAATATTGCCTGATGAGTGTGGTCATTCTTTGACCACACGAAACAGCGTTGATGCAATAAAACGATGAATTGAAATCTTGCTACCATTGATCATTATATTTAAATATATATATTCCTCGCCGTGCAACCAGCCTTGCTTGTTTTTTTTACCGTTTTCTAGTTTACAATTTTATACAATTTTAGATCTATTACAGGATCCAGCTCTTCTAGTTTGCAACGGTGGTCCTTGCTAAAGTATTCCAGCTTTTTTCAAAAATCCAGATCAGCCTGTTTCAGTGTTTGATTTTGGCTGCATTTAATATCAAAATTAACAAAATATTTGTTGGTTCAATAGCCCATGAAGTAATAAAACATGAATAACATAACACAAAAAATATTGCTTTCCACCTTGGAAAAAATATTGGAAAAAATATTTATCTTCCAGGGTTTAATATTTGGTGTCCAACATCTGAAAAGTGGCACCTTGATTGCAAATTTTGTGATGGCAACTGTAGAAGATATTTAACTTTTTCATTGCTGGAAAGGAATAAATTTTGCTATACTGCATGTACTGCAACAAAACACTACTTTATAGAACCAAAATCTCTATCCGCTGATTTTGTGAGATATTAGGCTATCTGATAGGGTAAACAATGACATTTCAGTGATTTACAAGGTAACTTCGTCATCGTTCATACCAGACATTCGCCAGGTGTATTTTTTTGGCATAGGCTAGTCATATCTATATGATGCAAATACTAAAAAATACGGAAATAAAATCATAAGTGGAAAAATGGGGGGGGGGGGTCATCAATGAAATATTGAATTAAGAGGGGGAGGGGGGGCTACTTGCCATTTTTAGACCTGACGAACCTGGCAAAACTTTTCATCTATCAAAATATTTTTCCCTCCTTGAGGCCTTGGCAAGGAGCGACAGGGTGCGTAAGCACCATCGGTGTGACACGTCGCCGAAGGGGACGGGGAGGGTAGAAAATTCTCGCACTTACCGGCTTGGGTATCTGTTTTGAAATGCCCCGAATTAAAGCAAACGGATGACTTATATAGAGACACTGCACGAGACTATTCCGTGCATAATTATGCAACTCACGCACTGCGGTATTTCACGGCGTAGTCATGAATGAGAATAGAAAACCACTTGTATATTTATCCTTCAAGAACAAACCATGAGCATTCGCTAAATAACCTTTTTATTTCTATTTCTATTCACTTTGTGCCTGCACAAACTAATAATTATGCCTATTGGACAAGACATTAACTACAAGCTGCGCAGTATTCGCCACTTCCACATTTCCCATAATGCATTCTGTTTGACCCCCCCCCCCCCCTCCCCCACAACCCACAAAAAAAATTGCATAACCATTGTTTTCAATTTCTCTTGGGACGTCTTTAATTCCTAAGAGAATTGGGGGGGGGGGGGGGGCAAACAGAGTGTATTATGGGAGATGTGGAAGTGGCGAATGGAGGATTTTGTCAAGCAAATTTGAACTGCAATAATTACCATAATGATAGATCGCTATTTAAATCAATTCAATATTAATAATTATTAGTCTGTACAAAATATGCTATTAAAAAAATTATTTCCATCTTTATATCACTAAACAAGTCTTTTCAATAAGAAAAACAGATGTTTTGCCTGATGTTCATTTAGTTTAGTATATTACAGAGTAGAGGTCTCTTCCAGTCAAACACGGTGCTTACATGTCAATAGATGAAAAAGAGAAAACAAAAGAAATACAAAAGTTGTATTTGACCTACATAATTTTTCAGCTAATCTTCGACAAAATAAACCAAATGAAATCCAATCAACAGAGCTCGAATTAATCTGATTTCCTGAGAAGAAATCGTGGGCCAGAAAACGGAAATTTGACAAGTTTAAAACAGGTTTTCTGTACCTTGTAACGAGTCCTTTACCATCAAAACTTTTACAACGGGATGTAAACGCATGTACGAAGCAGTCTTTGACCGTGTGCACGGCGGTGCAACTTGCCTGTTTTCTAAAAACTGCTTTAAATAATGGAGGGTCAAGCATTCCAGTGCCTTCACAGACTAAAAGTTTTGTATACAAACTATCTCGATTGCATTTTCTTGAAGAAAAGGAATACCTTTTTACCTTTTCGTCAAATAATGCAATTTACCCGGCCATCTCCTCTGAGTAACTCAATTTATTTCATTAACTAAAAATTGCTTTCTTTTAAAACAATTATTGTTACTACCTGTCTCTTCTGTTCATTTGAACGCATCAATGATTTAGGATGAGGGCTGTGGGAAACGTTTAAATACAAGCAACAATTATTTTCAGGAGAAAAACTTCTTAAGTACATTTGGGACAAACAAAGAAACAAATTTGTTGTTTTTCGTTTGCCAGACATCTTGAGGAAGCAGATGTGAGCATCTATCCGGCAGAAAGTGAAAGCGATTTCTCTGAATACCGTAAAAGCTCTTATAAGCCCCCCGTCTCTATTAACCCCCCCTCTCTCTAATAAGCCCCCCGTTTGGAAGTCGGTTTTTGTAATAAGCCCCATCTCTAATAAGCCCCCCTCCGCCTTTAGTACACGAGATTTTGTAATTAGTCCCTTCTATTCCCTCTTACGAAATCTACTTCATGCGGCCCAGTGGGTATGTTTTTAAACAAATATAACAAATATACACTCAAACAGGCAGGAGTGGCCGAGCGGTTAGGGCGCTGGATTTCAATGCGGTTGTCCCGGGTTCAAATCCCGCTCTGGCCGCTAGCTGGTGTTGTTCTGGGTAGTCCCTGGTTCAACTCCTCGGTCATCCTTGTAAATAGCCAACTGGTTTGCCTCCGGCCAGTTGGGATTCTTATCATGTTGAGTTTATTTGAATTATTTGTTTCTTACATGGTTTGTATTTGTATCATTATCCCTGAAAAGCCCCGATGGGGAGAGGATAATTAAGTTATTAAATTAAATTAAATTAAATTAACACATAATACTCTTTACTGCTCGTTATTAAATAAATAAAGTTGCACTGCAGTTGTTTGAGTTTTGTACTAGAACTATATGAAGACGAAAACGGGGTGTTTAAGATCTGAAATAAGCCACCCCCCCCCCCCCCCTCTCTATTGAGCCCCCACTCTCTAATAAGGCCCCAGTTAATAGGCCTGGAATCAAATAAGCCCCCCCCCCCGGGGGGGACTTAATAGAGCTTTTACGGTACCCACTGCTGGAATCCTCTCAAACATTGCAAATTGCAATTGGAATTGCTGCTGGACTTCATTCTCTTCCCATTACGAAAGTAGTTATCTTGTAAATGCTTCTGGGAGAAACAAGCTTTTTCTATCATCATCTTCTCTGAATCAAGGGAAGCTCAATAACATCAATACTGGTGATATCAATCTGTTTGCCTTCCAGCCAATTCTGAAACAAATTCAGAATTACATCAAAAGTTAAATGCCTGCTCAATTTAGAACTTCTTCTACATACTGAAATCGTAGATCAATAGTTAGCCATTAGGTAACAATTTGTTTCTAGGTTCAATCATCAAATTTCACTAATAGCAAGGTTTTTCTACCTGTTCTTCCTTCATTCCTGATTTGAGTCTCTTAATTCCTGGTCCATGTTTTCTGTTTTCCTTCCACCTTCCCTCGTAAACAGTTTCACACGACAAGATTTCAGTGCCTTGACCATGGCGCTAAAATACAGATGAAAAGCACTGCACTAAATAATATGCGTAGTAACTCAACAACTCCATACTCTCCCGAGACTGACGGGTGCCTACTAAATAAAATACATATAAACGTCGAAGATTTAAAAGCAATAGCAAGGAAGTGTAAAACCTTTGAAAAAGAATAAGGTCGTGGGTTCGATTACCGCAGGGGGCTCACTCTCCTAATATTGATTTCCAGGTCTCGTCGATGTGAATGATATAACGTATTTGGTTTTTTGCAAATGTAGCTCAGTTTTCAGAGCATCAGTGTAAATATAAGCAAGGTGAAATGGGTTTGATGCTCATCGACGGCAAGCTTTTTTTCCTTGCCCCATGTGCGTAACGCGCTTCATGCTAATGCTAATACTACACTAGACTAATACTACTTCAGAGAGACGTTTCACCATTCATACAGAAACTTTACCATGTTGTCCTTCCATTCCCCCTCGTATTTTCCTTCTTTAGTTTCTTCGACTCCTTTACCATGTTTAAGTCCATTTTTCCACTCTCCTGATAAAATATGCCATTGGACGTAAATTAAACAAACATTTATAAAAAGGCAGTAGCAGACTAACCTCGTATTCACAGCCCAGTAAGGGGCGATGACACCCCCACCCCCCGGGCAGGGCTAAAGGGATCATGTCAGCTAAGACACGTTGAAATCAAAGTAGGCCTACCAATAATGATTCAGTTTCGTTGAATTACTTTTGGAAACTACAAACAAATACGAGTTTTTGGATGCGGGAAGGCCAAGATAGAAATTAAGGCTGATTTTTTAACATTATGGTTTGTCATCCTTTGAGACAATGACTTGATATCTACACTGTACCTAAAGGTGTTTTATGAGAATGTACAAGACAAGAGATTTTTAATTTCGGCACAAATTTTAATTGTAAAATTCCTTAAGAATAACGCAGCCTCTTTAATCTGTACAGAGTTTGCATGACGCTGAACAGGGTTTCATACTTTCAGTGTTGAACATGATTTGTACTAAACTCTTTCCAAACCTTACAAAAAAAACTAAACCGCTCCAACGTTAGTTCCATCACTCCATGACGTCCAGAAACAACATCATCATCAACGTCAACAACAACATCAATTACCTTCATAGTGGTAAAATGTGGACGAGTCTGTGTACATGCCGCGTCCATGTTGCTGTTAAACCACAAAACAAAGAGTAAGGTTATTATGACTAAGTATGAGGAGTTCACGATTTTGCCTTAAAATCTCGTAACTGTCTAAAATCACTCCACAAGTTCAACAAGTTCGACTAATGACGCAACATTTCCAATAACGAGAAGTTGTAGTTTGAAATGACGTTCTCGTTGCCGTTGCCGTCGTCGTTGCTAAAGCTCCCTAACTTCTTACTTTTGAAACGTAGGTCTGTATTTATTTTGTGGCCTGAAAGCTTGAATTCAACAAATTAGGTCATGAATTTTGTCAAAGATTTAAGAAACAGAAGCATAAAAAGATCAGATATACATGATTCCTTTCTTTCGTTGTGGCTTAAGATCCCATTTATACATCACTTCCGGTTTAGACTACATTCATAATTCTGGTCTTCAAATCATAAAATAGGTGGATAACATACAATAGTCTACTTCATCACTTGTATACTTCTTTCATTTTTCTTACTCTGCTGTTAAGCCCCAGCTAAACGGTCAAACATTTTCATCCAACATCACGTTGGACGAGCATTTTGGAGCGTTTAGCCACCTCTCTCAACATTGCATTTAAATGGCTTTCCTTGTTTGATCTCAGACGTCAAACATTTTCATCCAACATTTCACGTTTAATACGAACAAACGTTTGATCGTTTAGCCACCAAAACAACCAAAACGTGAACAACTGGTAAAAAGCAACCAAATGAACCACATATCGTCGAAATTTCAGCGATAATACACAATAATTGTTCTGTGGACTCCCTTTGTCTCTTGGATGAAAATGTTTGATCGCTTATCCGGGCTTATTAGAGGCCTACGAGAAGCACTATTCTGTACCATTTACCTTATCTAGTTCCCAATGTCCGTTGTAGCTGGCTCGGTTGGCATAAGTCAGTACTCCTTCACCATGCCGCATACCATAAAACCAGTCTCCTGAGAAGCCAAACAGCAACTTCAAAATTAGAACCATAGCAATTCTAAAACTCCAAGTTTATGCCTAAAGACAAGCGAAGAAGGCCTGAGCAGTGTCAAGATCACCACGCATTGAAGACCGTGTTGTAAGACCACAAGTTACACCGGATAATCCAGATGTATCACTGATGACTTTCTCATTTTAAACAAAGCCGAAGTATGTTGTATAAAGCCCGTGGAGAAAGTACGTGAATAACCATATGACACACGAGGAGCTAACACCAGCGGTGATAAAAATGGTAGTGTGTGTACAAGCCAGCATAAAAACACATGGCGAAAACATATATTATCAGAATGTACCTTCATAAACACTCTTTTTATTAGCATACACCATCTTGCCTTTTCCATGGCGCTAAGAGAAAAAATCATACAATTTAAAATTTACATCTCTTTATTTCTAATAATATATTGAATGTCTGTCTGTATGTATTTATTTTTTTCAGGCAAATAAATAAACTGAAACTGAAACCGAATGCGAGTTTTTTTATATCACTCATTTGATCAATTTGCGTGAAGGCCACATTAATTGTATGTCAAGACTCCTATGAAATCTGTCCTCAATGCTACTGGCAGGTTATAATAGCAGGTATTAGTATCAGGCGATGGCACCTAGGAACCTAGGTGAACCAGGTTTGAGGCCTTATCTTTTGTCAATATGAAGAGCCATTTGGGTCCAGTGTAGGGGGCTCACAGTTGGATACAGGAATTGCCAGCCATGGCTGCATTGTCTGTTTACAGGCTCATAGTGGAGGATCCTGGATATCTGACGCACTCATCTTCCATACAGCATGATGCACTTTTTACACGCACTTTGAGTGCAAAATGAATATTAGCAACAAACAACAGCTGGTGTGTGCCCTGCATTCAGTGGAATCAGTATGTTAGAGCATGTTAGGTGCACTCCTGGCGGTTTCTTTAGAGATGGTTGTTCTAACATGTGGAACTTTGGATACATTTTTAGTTCAACTGTCCATGTGGTTCTGTTCCATTTTTCCACTGTTCACTGAGCCTTTTGGCCTTTGATTGGGACTCATGGCCAGGTTGTTTGAAGTTCCAGTGGTAAAAGCTGCATACCGTCCGCAGGCTACCTGGTCACAATGGAGACCCCAGACATCTCAAACACCTATCTCATAAAATAGTTTTTGCAGGTCGCTATGTTTACATTTAAGTGACAGCTTTACTACTTTTTTCAGAGTTGTACCAGCCTTTCCAAATAATCCCCCAAACAGACCTATAATAGCAAAACAAGATATCCTGATGATGTTCACTTCTGCCCAGCTTTGTTAGACTTTTGACAGTCAAAATGCTGCCTTCACCATGGATAGAATACCTTCTTCAAGATGAATGAATCTTACCAGGCCATTTGACCAGCTTCCCTCATACACTGATCCATCTTTATACATCATCTTTCCAACCTTGCTGTACAGGTCATACTCAAATATTCCTTCATATACATCACCATTCCTGTACTTCATAACACCCTGTCCAAACCGCTGCAGAACAAAAGTCATGGCAAAAACTCAGAACCAATTGTATGTAACAGGACTTCTTTTCATTTAACTGACAACAAACTTTGCACAAAAATGTCACAGATTTCAAGGTGTGCCTCGTGTCACAGTTACTCAGAAGTTCAATATCTATCTTCCTAAAACTACTTCATCACATCACTGACAGTTTTTTTAAGATGTCGGGAGGATTACAGAGGGCTGAGAATGATTTCCACTCAGTAGGCCTCGTTGAGTAAGTAGCTGTAGTTTCGTGTGGAGGCAGTCAGTCTAAAAAGGCAATCTATTTAAATGGAAATTACCTGTACAAGCTGCAGATGATAGTGAATTTAATATCTTTTCAAGTACTCCTTCCTCGCCCCAACCCCATCTAAAATCCCTGCTGACAGTTACCATAATGAAACACCAAATATATATTCAATCTTTTTGTGTACTTTTGTACCCAGCAATGGAAATCAATCATTCTCAGACACCCAGGCACCACTCTACCAACCCTAAGTACTTTACAATGTTGACAAAATTTGATGACAGAGTGACTGATTGCAACCAATAGCAAACCAGAAATAAACATGATGGGAAATGTCTAGATCTGAGTGAACACAACAAAGTCAAAAGACAGATTGTACTAACGTTGTTTTTGAACCAATTGCCATCATAGTTGTCGCCATTGGAGTACTTCATGCATCCTTTACCATTGATGTGATCTTTACTCCATCCCCCAACATAATGAGTTCCATCAGGACTGCTAAATTCACCATGACCACCACGCTACACAACACAAAAATTATTTCAAGTTATTAAGGACTTATGTCTTGGTCATTTACAATTTAATTTATAATTACTTAACTACATGTATCCTCTCCCCATTGGGGCTTTTAAGGGATAATGATACAAACTATGCGAGAAAAAAATAATTCAAAGAAACATGTACATAACAAAATAAGAATCCCAACTGGCCGGAGGCAAACCAGCTGGCTATTTACAAGGATCTCCGAGGAGTTGAACCAGGGACTACCCAGAACCACACCAGCTAGTGGCCAGAGCAGGATATGAACCTGGGGCAACCACATTGAAATCTAGCACCCTAACCACTTGGCCATCCTGCCTCCAGGCCTCACTCACTGACCAAGTTATGACTAAAATTAGACAAAAGAAACTTAAGTCCTAACAGTGAGAAGGTGAATGCAACAGTTGTACCAAGATTGAAAAGGGACGGAAATGCAGCACACACGATTCCCAAAATGGTACTCTGCATGAAATCTCATCCCTCTGCATCACAACAGGGTTCTGTTAATCCCATCGTGCCAATATTTTTGTGGTTTTCCACCTTGCATTCAGCGATGTTTTTGTTTAGTTTTCCAACTTGGTTTTCCTTCATCTCCCCAAACCATAACTTACAAATCATAACTTTGGCATCACAACTACAATATAACCCGGTTAATGCAGACACCAAGGGGACACGCCTTAGTTTCCGTATTATCTGTGTGTCCATATTAAGCAGGGTCTCGAAGAAAAAAAAACGTCACAGACACATCTTTTATCGACATAAAGACCAAAGCAGACATTTTTATGAGAAAACATTTAATTTATCAATTACTGTAATTATTGTAACAAGTTCATCCTAAAGAAACCTCACGATTATTTATCATAGTCCCACAGTAAAAATCTTTTAAGTATTGTTCTTGAAACACGACAATGGAATCATTTAAAAAGGTCCCTGACTTTGTTCTTTGTACTTAGGATTTTAGTTTGTGACTCAGCCAGTGGACTGAATATTAGACAGAACCTTTGAAAGGCCATTCGCTGTTTCTGTTAGGTTTTCACTGGTAAGATATTCAGTCACGTCCTCCAGCCCTATCATAGCTTCTTTCAGTGATCTGACAGATAACCAGTGTCCGTCAAGTGGGGTTGACGTTATATGTGAGTTTGTGACTTGGGACACAGACAAGTGCCTGTTGTCCGTTTTAACCGGTGTCCGTATTAAGTGGGTTAATTTTAAAGAAAATATGTGAGCTTTTTGTCGGGACAAATGAAACTGTCTGTTATATCCCGGTGTCCATAGAGCAGGGTTCCACCATACAAAATGCCTTTTCAGCAACACTCAACAATGAATTTCAATGAGTAGGGTATATTTATAACAGACGGAAATAATGTGGCAACCTCTATTTTCAGGGTTCATACAGATTTTTGTTTGCAGAATTAAAGACTTTTTCCAGACTTTTTCCAAAACGATAATTTCTTTTTCCAGACTCAAGGTTAGTATTAATACATGTAGGTAACAGCATGGATATTTGAGATAAAAACCCAAAACTCATATTTCAAAACTGTCCAGCGAAATGGCAAGTGATATTTGGGGAATTTCAAAATATAAGGAGCAGTATATATCCCAATTATCCTGCAGAAACTATGCTATTAATTGTTTAGACTACAAGGCAAACGATCTCATCATACAGTAAAATAACTTTTCTTAATAAATATAAACACCTTAGAAAAATCACTTAACACTGTTTTTTCGGAACTTTGAGTGACAATCAAAATAAAGTAACGATACTTTTTTTGGGTCCTTGTAAGAAACAAAGTATTACAAATTTCAAAAACAAAAAATACTCCAGACTTTTTACCATTTTTTACAGACTTTTTCCAGGTCTGGAAAATTGGTTTGCAAATTTCCAGGCTTTTTCAAGAATTCAAGACTCTGTACGAACCCTGTATTTTGGTCACCTAACATGAGAAACAATTAAGAGAATTTGAAATGTGAAGAGCCGCACCTGATTGTCCATCCAATGTCCTTTATAAACAGAACCATCAGCATATTGCATTTCACCGTACCCACTAAGACGGTCATTAGCAAATCCACCACTAAATGTGAACAATTAACACAAGAAATAAATGATATAGCTGAAAATGTTTTAATGATACTGATAATTATAATTAATTATAGATATAATTAATAATATTTATAAAGATCATAATAATTTTTAACTTGTAATACGTTCCAATGTGACTCACATCTTTGTCAGTTTACAACAAGTAGTTGAAAAACAGTGTAAATTTATAACAACCTAGAGAAGCATACATAATTAACTATGATAATTATACAAAAATTAATAACACAGAAAAAGGGCGTAAAAATTAGCAATGCCTGAAGCGTCAGTGTTAAGTTGACGTCTTTGACTTGCTGATTTAGATTGGGCTTTTCCCAGTTGATGTGCATAGGCATTGAAATTTAGTAAAGACAGAATCTAGGGTTTCAAAGCAATCTGTAGGACAGGATTTGCAGCAAGGTTCCGAGCTTTGTTGATGTTTGAAGATGTGAGAAGAGAAGTGTTCACAGAAGCATGTAGAAAAATGTTGATGAGTTGTTAATGAGACAGAAATAAATTGAAAGTTTAGCTAATGGTAGTAACTGAGACACTGCAAGGTTTCTTGGACAGGACACTGAAGCTAGAGGTTTCTTACAGCCAACTGTAAGCAGCTGAGCAGCATAACAGCTCTTGAAACGTGACAATGATAACAACAACAATGATAATGATGACAAAAATAATGAATTGCAATAACAAGTGCAGTGTAACAGAACAACTTACTGTCATCAATATAATACCTACTTGTATATATCTCCATTGGGAAAATGCATCCTTCCTTTCCCATGTTTCTAAAAAAATCCAACATTTTAACATTATCATGACAGAAGTAATTCACTGTAGTTTGAAATGATAGCTTAGATTCACTGTTTGTCCCACAATGTAGTTACTTTCAATGTGGACCACAAAGTTTCCACTGCTTACTACTGGTCTTCATCAGCAGATGGTGCTGACTGGGCATGTAGCACTCTACGTAGCACTACAGCTGTTGGTAATTGTCGCATTTCAATGATCTTCACTGTTCAGATTTGCCACATTGCTCCCTCAATGGTCAACTGTGGTACCACTTGGATGCTGTGTTGCCAGATTGTGGGCATCCATCTTTCTTGATTCTCAATTCCATTATCCCTCTTGATGTTGTATAAGTCTATTTTATCCTACATTGTATAATTGTAGTCAGTGTGATTCAGGTTCAATAAGTTTAACCTCATCTCATAGCAGATAGTGTCTAGTTGTCTCACCAACTAATGAGACCGGGCTGGAGTCATTATTTTAACATTCTTTGATGGTTGTTGCAGGAAAAGACAGCCAATGTTTTATTCTCTAGACATGAAAGTTGCATGTAGAGCATCAAATTAGCTGAACAGGATTCAGTGACAACATTCTTTAATTACCTTACTGTGTTGCCACTCCCCTCTGTAAATCAGCCCACTCACACAGCGCAACTCTCCGCTTGGACCCTGAATTTCGTTATCATAAAACTCTCCCTCAAAACGATCACCATTCTTAAAGTCGATTGCACCCTACAAAGTAAAGAATAAAAGTGCAACTTTTTCAGTTAATGGAGGGTGACAGACAGTTACTATATGCAAAATATGTCTGTTGCAGGCAAAAATTTAACTCAGGTAAAAAAAAATTTACCTAGGCTGAATCTCAACTCTCTTTGTCTCCTAGCCCTAATTAATCATACACTGTATTTATAACAGGGCTAGGAGACAAAGGAAGAACTTGTGGTCCTGTGGAACGTTTTTGGCAACCTTACATAAGCCTCTTGCAATAACATTCACACTAAAGTTAGGACTGGCCTCAATTGAACAAGTAGAAGCCCATAATTTTGGTGAATTATTTTTTTTTACACAGAATTAGAGTGAGAAACCCTTCTTGGGCCTACACTTGTGCAACAAAGTCTCTTTCACAAATTTCATATAAGTCTGATCTTTTTTCATAGAATTCTGACTTACACACTCAGTTTAAGTGTTATATTTCCAATGAATTATGCCAAAGTTGAGAGCGAGCGAGCTGTAACATCAACACCTGAATCAAATATTAAATCTGTTCTGGTAACTCAGGCGTCTGTGTATCGAGGCTAAGACACACACATTTGGCTTGCTTCACATCTGAAAACTTGAAGTTATGCATCAAACCATGGATTCACTCTGACAGAGGGCTATTCTTGAACCACCAGTTCTAAATCTCATAAGGTTTTGTTCAGAGTGACTAATATAAAGGTCTGTCAGAAATAAAGTGTCAGTGGTCCCACTTCTTTTTCTGTCAGTAGTAATTTCTTGATTACCTTGCCATGCATATCACCTTGGTACCACTGTCCATGGTACACATCACCATTCATGTATTCCATTGTACCAGTACCATCTGCGGCAAATCATAAAATGACAGCTGTTACAAAACTTTGCTACCTATTTTCTGTGCAATTTTCAGAACTTTGAGAACTGATCACTATAAATTTATTATACTGGTTTATTGTATAGAGTGACCAACAGTTATTGAGTCTTGAGTGGGAGGAGAGTGGGTGAGTGGTATATAACTCTTGTGAACACCTATCACTGGTTTTGGAAAAAAAGTTCTCTCTCTTGACCATAAACAAGCTGTGGGGAGGGGGTAGAGGGAAGAATGCTGACAACACTGTTTCAAGCAGTCTCTAGGTAGGTAGGATGGAGGGGCAAACACAAAAAAAGACAAAAACAGTCTCAGTACCAGGTCTGAATGGCAAAATCTGTGGCCCAATTTCAAAGCAACATGCCTCAAACACCATCCTTTCAGATGGAACATATCTGGATAGCTTAACTTTTGGTGAATATAATTGCATCATCTTTACTTGTACGTGTGCTGCATTGCCGCTCATTACAGCCACTGTATATTGTACGTTCTGTTATACATGCAACTGTTGTCTTTACACAGTGGAAACCATTTATAACAATCACAAACTACAGTGCTCAATCTTAATTTTTTAACAAACTAGTCCATGGGCTAGTGGACTCTAAAATATACTAGCCAAATGGTGTCATTCGGTAACCAAGTATCGATCACCTCTTATGAACAATATTGTAATTACCGAGCTTTGACCAAGGAATTTTATTTCATTATTTTCTTTATTGGGGTCATTAAAACTCAACACTGGTTCAAAATCTCTTATCAATGCTATCTACAAAACCTCTTCTATTACATACAGCCCAGTGGCTAGTGGTTGTCAAATGTTACTAGCCCAAACCAGATTTCTACTAGTCCTGGGCTAGTGGACTACTGTACAGGTCGAGCACTGAAGTCATAGAACATACGTTGTTTGTCATCCAGCCATTCCCCTCTGTATTTGTCTCCACTGTTATACAGCAGCTCACCCCAGCCACAGCGATCATCATCCTCCCAGTGACCCTAAGAACAATGCAGCCGTAATGAAATGGTTCATTATCCAATACCTTACATAACATAGTACTACTTTTTAGTACTTAACCGAATAAGTGCCCACCTCCCTCCCCTCCCCTCCCCCTCACTTTCTTAAATAGCACGGATACAAGGAGAACCTGTTTCTATTGTCACTGTATTTGCAATATTTTAAGCTTCAGCTACACCAGCACATCAGTGTATTTGCCGAAAGTCCCTTCCAGTTATTTTTCACAGGCAGGCAAATATGTTTGGATTTAACTTAAAATACCTTGGCAAGATCTTGGCAGGCCGGAAAAACTATGTTTACAGCCAGCCAGTTTGCCTGGTGCCTAGCTGGCCCTTAATGAAAACCCTGGGAGTACATTACAAGCTGCTCATACTGGTAACCTCGCAGCTCCTATAAGCTCTAAATTCCAGTGGCGGGGATAGTGTCACAGCCCTATTGTTTTAGGGACAGGGTCCATTGTTTGTGTTGTTGGTTCTTTTGTCTCACCTGAAGGGTGGTCTCCAATCAGGCGAGACCTTGTAAGAGCTGCAACGTGACCTGCTCATACATGTACCTGACAGATAGCATTTCTAAGCAAAGAAACCATGCATATGTAGGCAAATGAAGTCTGAATTAATTTTCTTTTTTAGCATTACAATTATAATAAGTAAGGAAGAAAATAGTTTTGCTGTCCTTTTGAGCACACATGATATGCTAGTAAAAAGAGTTCAGTACCTGGTATTTAGCTTGGTTTGGCCAGGAAAGGGTACCTTGGCCATGTCTCTGGAAAAAGAAGTGAACAAAGGTTATGAATTCCATGTGCCAGTAAAATTAATCACCTTAACAAGAAATTTGCAACAAATTTGAAAGTGGCCTTTATGACCATCCAAGCTGGATTAATGCTTAGAATGTAGTTCAAGTCAATCGTAATTCAATTTTGGGCAAGAATTTTTGTTGAGGCTGCCTTTCAGTTAGCGTGACAAATGATGCACAACTACAAGTGATTAAGATATTTAAAATTCGGTCACATGTACATCAAAGGTTTGCCGGCCTACTGTTAGCAATGCCCACCTAATATTACTGCCTATATATATGGAGGCTTGTGAATTATGTCAAAATTTTACTTCTTCCCATCAGTGGCAAGAGGAACACAGTTGCTGACAATAAGCATGTAATGTCCCAATGTTCTAACTAAGTACTCAGCAATAACAGGTGTTTGAATACAGCCCTGTCCACTCTACTTTGCATTTTAAGGGGACCCATGATTTTCCTCTCCTATTGAGCAGGTGTTGTACTCTGAAAGCCACAAAAGCAGGCATTACCAAGACTCTGATGGTCACAAAACACCAGTACATAACAAAGAATATGAAGTATTAAAAATACACATTAAAGTTACAGAATGCTTGTTACCTTCCCAGACACAAAATTTCCACAATAATTCCGGCCATCCTTGTAAGTGAAGGTAGCCTTGCGACTCTCTGAAACAAGGACAATATTTACAACTTTGTACTCACAAAACAACTCAGTCTGTTGTTTATAAGTTTGTTAGTTAGCTAACTCCTAGAGCAACCAAGATCACTGTTAACAGCAGAGATTCCCTTCGGGAACACTCAGCTGCAAAGTGGGTTATATTACTAATATAAGGCTACTATTAATCTGTATACAGTCTGGCTTGCCATGATTAGCTCTTCGTTATTTGCAAGCCAGCCTACTAATAACTTAAGTGTCTGATTTTTATAAATAAAACTTGAATAGACTTGAAAAAAAAAAACTATTACTAAAAGAACTACAGCATCAAAATAAAGTGTGCAGGAAGCACAGCATGCTCATGTCAGCAGTTATTACCAATTTCATAATTCTCATTTGCCTCCTCCCCATGAAGTGCCATTGCCACTGCTGTTCTGAGTTTCTGAAGCCAGACTTTCTTCTCATTCTTTGTTCCAGCGTACATGATGTACGAATGTTCTGGAGTGTAAATTTCCAACGAATCTTCTTTCACTGCAAAATCAAGCTTGACAGTCATAACATTTCACAATCTCTCACAATCTGCTTGCAGTCTAATTACATCAGAAATGAGCTTCTTTGTACTTCATTGTATATTCAATGTTTCCCTTGATTCAAGTTGCCATCCATTTAGCAAAATGAGGATCGAAAGTCTGCTTTGATTTGTTTGTCTATTGCTGTAAAGGGGATGCTACTATTCCTGGAAATAAGGTTTATCACAGTTTACCAGCTAGATATCAAACCTGACTGTGGGTTGTTGCCTTCCAAATCCATGCACCACAGGGTGCCCAGCTCCAGAGTTTTCTCCACCTCGCTTGTCCTTGCTACGCCTTTTGCAGCAAACACTAGCATATCATTAAGCAGCAGGGCCTGGACAAAAAAGACCAGACAGGATATGTTTTATTTGTTTTGGAATCTCTCTGAACTCTGCATTTTCACAACAGAATATACAGTCAGGCACAATAACATTGAATCTGCCGTAAGTTTTTTTTTCACCTGGCGAGTCTTTTTGCTGCCATTCACTACCACTTCAGCTTCTTTGATAAGTGCTCGTCCTTCAAGTGCCTGTTAGTAAAAAAATAAAATCATTATTAATACAAAATCAATGGTGACATTTACTGAAGCCCTCAGAAACCAACAAATATCATATAAAATTAATACAACACTAGCCCTGGCTAATGCTCTGGCCCCAGTTGTTCGAAAGCCGATTAACTTAATCCAGGATTAGCGTAAACTTTGCTTGCAGTTTTTAACCTTTTGTATGAGAGTTTCTTTTGCTGCTTTTTGCCTTTCAGGATTGACGTCCTCTAATCTAAAATTTTACAGAATATCAGCATTGAACAACGTTTCTGGATAGAGAAATAAACTCCTTGGTTAATCTTTAATCTTGGATTAGGGTTAATCGGTATTTGAGCAACCCGGCTGAGATTGACATACCATGGAACAGCATTTTGTAGTACCCACTTTGTGTAATAACTTGATCATGTTTTATAGGATGATAGAGATTGTAAATACATGACTGTAAACTCATATAGTGCAAAAAACACAGCTGTACGTAGTTCTAAAAAAAGTCCTAGTTGGGATTGCTACAAAAAAGCAAATACCTGAGCTTAACTTAGTGAAAGTCAACTGAAGATACTTTGTCAAAACCATCCAGATGTTCAATCAAATTGAATTACCTTATTTCATCAATTAACTGTTCCACTGTAAATAATTATTATAATTAATAAACCATATACCATATATGGTTCATATACCTTGAGGCCCTCAACGCGAAGCCGCAGTTGCTCCATTGCTTTAATACCCACAGCTGTTTGTAGCTGGTTATTGATGTACACAGCAAGGTGCTCCTGTGAAAAGATACAAAGAGTTAGCTAAACATGTTTGAGGTTCCTTCAAGCCCTTGTATCAACATGTAAACTCTCCAGTGTTCTTTCCAGAGTACTCATGGTACTATAGCTGAGAGAATTTGGACATTTATCTTTGATGGCCATCTCCTGTGTCCTCATGGTCAGTACTCCTGATAAACATGTGACGCTTTAAGGAGTAATTTATTACTCGTGCCTGAAAGGCAACGAGTCTAGAAATCGGCTCTGTTCTTTTTTTCTTTTTCTTCTTGTTTTTTAGTCTTCGGGTTGTGATTTTCCCAGCGCACGTGTCAAACATGCACCACTGCACAGAAGGGTTTAACAGAAGCTCGGTCATCTTCATGTGTAGCACACACGACTTGCGTGACCTTTCATAACAGCCCGTGCGAAACTGCATGGAAGCTCAAAAGATGTTTTCAAAGCAAACCTTCGGTTCTTTTTCATTTATTTCTGCAAGAGATGCTTCAATGAGTAATTTTGGCAGTTTGTCTGTCCATATCTCAAACCTTAAACTGTTTGATAAGCGTTTTCTTTCTCAAATGCTCAGCAGAAGTTAAATCCATTGTTATAAACAATGTTGGATTAGATATTTTGCAATAAATAGACTAGTTTCTCCTCATTAGCTATGCTAAGTAAATATAGCGCAGCAGTTGTCACATCCACTTTTGATGCAGATAATCCCAGGTTCAAACCGTTGTTAGTAGAGGCAACTTCCACAAGTTTTTGTTTTTGTTTCTCTTTTTATTGCCTTGTCTGTTTTGTATTGTTTTGTCCTGCTGACAAAATATTGCACCAATTGCATTATTTTCAAGTTAACACTCGCCAGAACAGCTAGAAACACAGAACGGCTAGAAACGCAGCTTTAGAAAACCAGGTAGGGGGCTTCTGAGGTGCAAATGGCTAAAAAAAAGACACTGTCTTAAAAATCAAAACCTACCAAATTGTAGCTGCAGTGATTGCTTAAAAACAAGAGGCAGCTAGCATGGCAGGCATGACAAGAAAGATAGAGCCTTTGGTGCTGTGGACCAGCAAAATATCTGTGGTAACCCCTTATATGGAATAAAAAGACAGATTTGACCTTCTACCCTCCGGAAATTGCAAAAAAGTTGTACAAAATGTCCGCCGGCAAAGGGTTAACCTGACTAATCTATTTGGTGTGAGGCAATTGAATTAACATATTCAGTATTGTACTTAACATGCATGCATCCATATTATAAGTATGTTCAAACAAATTGTTTTGCACAGATAGAGTCCAATTGCATGGCTTGGCTTCTTCTTTTAGTATTCACAACAAAAAAATTCTTTTGAACTTGAGCTTGTCACACGTTCCTCCCACACAAATGTCTGCTCAACTGAACTGCCACTTCGATTCGCCAGCAGTTAGCCTATTTTATAACAGATAGCCAATAACGAGCTGCATAAGAATAAAAATTGACACCCGTGGAGTAAATTCAGCCAAACGATTCACATCCACCTTCTGGAAAAATAATCTTGGGGTCAAAGTCCTACCTTCCGCAAATTGGAAGACGAACTATGATTGGCTAATCGCCGCAAATGGAGGTGGCAGTTCAGTTGAGCAGATGTTCATGGGGGAGGAACGTGTGACGAGCCCAAAGATGTCTGCGTAGGAGGCTAGAAACAACATGGAGTACTTTTTACTTACCATCTTCATCAAAGCTTTGCTCAAGTTAGTGTGGTCTGGGTGATTTTCTGGAGTTCGTTTCATTAAATCCTGAAAAAGGGAAACATTCACAAGTTTCAACCCAAACTGTGTTTTGGGGTTCATTACATATCAAATCACCACTCTGCTAGCCAGACCTGCACTGAATTATGTGCCAGCAAGTACATACATAACATATGTACATAATTTATTTGTTAAACGCAGGTCAGCTACTGGCAGCATAAAGTTCCTGTGGAGCTGTGAGACATCTCTATCAGTCAGCCAGCCTCTTAGCCAGTTATTCAGTCAGTCTATAAGTTATTCATTGACTCATTCAACTACCAGGGTCCAGAATTCTCCTGTCTGCCAGTCAATCTGTCAGTCAGTCGTTCATTCCATCAGGCTGTCATTCAGTCAGTTACTCAGTTTATCGTTCAGTTCATCAGCTTCCTAAACAGAGTCATCACGATTAGCCTTTGCTATTTGTGGGCAGAGATGGACTATAACTTTTTTTATTATATGACTGGCTCTTTCAGCTGTCAAGATGAATCAATTCTCCAGCTGTGATTGGCTACCTGCAAGGTCAAGATGGAGCCATATTGACTGCTTGGCATAGCCCGTTCGTCCCGCGTTTTGCTGTCTTTGAATAGTGTCCTTTGAGTCATATAATAAATCCCTTACTGACCAAGCTTGTTCGGTCAAGATGGCAGGGTATTGGCCTTGTTCTTTTTTTGCATGTTTATGGACCTCAACATCATCTCTGTCTATAAACATGCAAAAATAGAACTTGGCCAATATCCCGCCATCTTGACCTCATGCTTAGCCAATAACCCATATGTATCTGTCTGATTGCCTGTTTTGATTTATTTATTGTGATTTTATTACTATTAAACTCTGTATATTATTAATAGCGCTGCAACGACACATGTACACGAGTACACCAGTGCACCGCAATATTTCTTGTCACTATACGAATATCAATAATTAAAATTATTTGAACAGCATATCATGGTTTTAAGATACACTGTAAAATTCATTAATAATTCATGAGACTAACGACCAATCTACGGGTAGTATTTGAGTCACATGTATACCTCTCTAAACCCAATAAAAATTATTAACTTTCATAAAGGTGTCCTGCTCCGCTAATTAGTATGCATTAACTTTGATACAGATCTCTACTGATTAACATTACAAACACGACAAACACAATCTATTGTTTCATTTCACTAGTAACATAAAATATTCGCGTGAGACCTTTATGGGCTTTAAAACGGTTTTAAAGCCCATAAAGGTCTCACGCGAATATTTTATGTATTAAATACATAAAATGAAGGGCTGGGACCATAAACTGCCTATGTGTAATTTTAGGTCATTTTTCGATTTTCCTCAGAAATGAAACAAATTTTTGCATGTGACTTGCAAGCAATTCGATTCAAAAACATTGTCAGGTATTTTTATTCACTGATTTTGGTTTCATTTCCAAGCAAAATAGAAAAACGACCTAAAATTACACATAGGCAGTTTATGCTCTCAGCCCTTCAAATGTTCCATATAAGCAATGAGAAATTGCTGTATTTTATGAGTCCTTGCTCAAATTTCTGCAGTGTAGCCATTGTATAGTAGCCATTAAATTGAAGCCATTGCATTGTAGCCATTAAACAAATGGAGAAGCAAAATTCATCCTTTTTGCATTGCATTCACATGTCATGTATTATTCAAGACGGCGGACAAACACACACATGCATACTAGTTCTAATACGTTAGTACGATAAGTTGGTCAGTTGTAACATGCACTAGTGTATTATATTGTGGCAATTGTATTGAGATATGTAACGCATCGTGAGAAAATGTATCACTGCAGCCCTATCATTAAATGTGCATACCTCTAGAAGGAGTAGGTATCGAGGAATTCTCTGCACAACAGAGATCAGATAGGCTGGTAAATTAAGTCCTGCTTGACAAACCCTGTGTTCATAGCAGCTCTAGATGGTGAGAAAAATATGTATATATTTTCAAAACACACACAGCATGTGAACTCATTACTTAGGAAAAAATCTGTGACTTCTCATGCAAAATGTACACCAACAGATATCTGCTTGAACGGCAAAATGCATGGCTACTGAACAGAGTTGAATAGAATTTAACAAATTTCATAATTTGTATGAGGGGGAGGTAGGTCAATGCAAAGTGAGGTTAATTAAACATTTAAAGAATTGAGACAGACAAACAGTTTCCCATAAACTGAGATTAACACTTGTTTTGCCTTTACTGTTTTCCAATATATCAAGCTTTGTTGCCAACATCATTCCAGGCATTTCAGACCATTGACTGTGTCCCTTTGTTCCCAACCCATACATGTACAACCAGTGCTGTTTTACTAGCAATGGAAGCTTTACCAAAGAACCAGCTTCCCTGAGAGTCAAAAACATATATTGAATACAAAACAAAACCATGGATACTAACATTAACAAAAGTTTCAAATTCCCTTTTCCGGATCTTCTCTTTGTAAAGCTTCTCTGCCGAGTCATAGTTATTACAGTACTTGGCATAAATCTTCATTCTGTCAATGATCTTGGATGACTGGTATAAATATATATATAAAAAAAACAAACAAAGTAACAAACAACAAGTTACAAACTGACAAAAACAGATGTTACTTCTCCAGCAGATGTTCTATTTAAATCTCTCAAATTAAATGAACTGGTGCTGCATGGTGAAACATTTAGGAACAACATTCTTCAGAGATTACATGAACCAATTAATTTAACTAAAAATTCTCCCATCTCCATGTTAAACTATTTTATTACCCCTAAATAGATTTCACATTTATAAGATTTTTCTGGAAACTGTCCTTTACAGCCTACCGGTAATAGTCACTTTGCCTATCTTGCCACTGACATCCTATCATAGTTTGTAATTGAAGGGCTGGGGGCATAAACTGCCTATGTGTAATTTTTGGCCATATTTTTAGTTTGCTTGGATTTGTCCAAATTTTTGCATGTGAACTGTATTTTGATTCAAAAACATTGTCCCGTATTTTTTTTCACCGATTTCTTTTTCGTTTTCAAGAAATAATGTATGCACAAAAAAAACCCTAAAACTCTACATAGGCAGTTTATGCCCCCAGCCCTTCATATGGCGGAGTATGCTAATTAACAATGCCCAAGGGTATTCTTTGAGTGAAAGACCAAGCACCAAATGCTCGTAACCTATTTAAGAGAACACAGAACATTTCTATTCAGTTAGACGTAATGCGCAATGTGTTGTTTTTGCTTAATCATAACACTCGACAAGCTCACTTGGCACGAAAACAGTGCACAATATTCGTGGTTGACACACAGTAGCCTTGGTTAATCTCAGGTCAGTGCGCAAAGATTTTGTCCGACCTGAAAACAGCACTCACTCCGAAGAGATTCAGGGTTATTGTTGGGTTTAGGTTGGACTTAACATTAGGGTTAGAGCGTCGGCTAGAGCTAGGGATAGGGTTAGGGACATGGTTAGGGTTAGTGTTAATGTTAACATCAACGCTAGCGTTAAAGCGTGGTTGTTTGAGTCTGAATCAGCTTAACTGAAGGGTTCGTCCGAGTCGAAAACAGCGCCTAGTTGCCTTGGTTGACTCTAAGTTCTTTCCGAAAGGCTTTGGCCGATATAACACAGTGCTAAAGTCGGTTGTTTGTCTTAAATACAGCGTACAAAAACCTCGGTTGATTCTAAATCAGTGCACAAAAAGCTTGCCGATGGCTGAAAAATCACAAAATATTAAAGACAGCTGTTTTGACTTGAGAAGAAACTTTTTGCCAAGACAACTCCTTTTGGTGACCTACACCAAAAATTTGAGTTAATCAGATGTTCTAGGGCAAAAATTAAGAGTCCTCAGAGCACGCTGTTTTCCGTCGTGTTTCGTTTACTCAGACATTGTGTTGCGTTGCGTACGTTTTTGATGGATTCATTTTCATCGTCAAGTGGAAAACAATGGAATGAAAATCTTATAAAAATTAACGTAAATGACGACAGTGAAAGAATTTGACAGAAAAACTTAACTCTTTTCTTTATCACGCGTGATGGATTGTCTCATCACAATGAATGTAGTCGCGCACAAATGTTTATCTCGCGTGATAATACTTTTTGCTGTAGTTTATTAGCCTCCATAGAAGCAAAAAACCGAGGTGATCAACGCAAAAGTGATTTATTTGTTAAAATTTGGCAGCGTGTTTACCAAATATTCATTCTCACTTGTTCATCAGTCACGGATATGTTACGAACCAACAAGCACGGATGTTACAGCAATTCACCGGTTTAGCAGAGGTTGTGGGTTCGAATCCCGTACAAGCGTTTTTTTTTTTCGTTTTGTTTTTGTTTTTTTGGTTTCACTACTGCTTAAGTTGTGTTCATAACTGCGGCGGTCGTTCATGTTATCATCCGTTGTTTACGTACATCTGATTCACACAGACGAATCGCGAGGAGTACCGCTTAATATTGCTTTGAATGTTTGCAGTGCGTGCCAATGCAACTTTTTTTTCACCGATTTCTTTTTCGTTTCCGAGAAATAACGTATGCAAAAAAAAAAAACACCTAAAACTCTACATAGGCAGTTTATGCCCCCAGCCCTTCAATTAATATTAGTTAAGGTTGCCCTAGCTATATAAGCCTCATGGCTTCTTTGGGATATTTGCCATTTCCCTATATGTAGTTTATTTTTTTTTTTAATTAAATCTGTACTTTATTCATCTGGGTTGAATTGCTTGAAGCATGGTTAACGCTAACCATTGGTTACGATGTATTAAAACCTATAAGTTGTCATGGTAGTTAACCCAGGTTAGTGCTAACCATGCTTTGAGCAACTGGGCCCTGGTGGCATTATTAAAAAGTCACAAATTACAGTTACTGTACTACATAGGAGAATCTGTCAAGACATTTCATATTTGCTGATCAATTCCTTTATTCTCCTGACCTACATGTATGATGAAGTAGTCATAGTGTAAGGAGAAAACAGATCTTGTTCACCATTAGAACAGGGTTTAAAGGACTTTTTTTTAAATAGAAGCAATCAGAGTAGAACCTATCAAAAAATACCTCAAAGTTGCCTAAAACTTGTCAGACTAAAGACTTGTGTGTGAAGAAGTACAGTACAGTATGTACCAATAAAACTAAGAAAAGGAGAAAATTTAAAAACATACTTAGCATGGTCATTGCCATCTCCACTCACCTGGTCAATAAAAATGTCTCCAATGCACTGATGGTCATGCCAGTGACTGATTCGCTCTTGTAGCAGAAACAGCAGATCTTTATTCACCACGTAAATGCTAAAAGTTAAATGAACTAGTCTTATAATAACTACAGTATGTCAATTTGCAAGTTCAAGTAAAACCTTGAAATTTTTTAACTTCAAAACAGCATGCATGCATAAACTTAGAAACAGGTGTTGTTTGAAAATTCTCTTTTTCACAAATACAGGTTGGATGGTTATAAGTGTGGGTCTTTACATCAACTATTTTGCCTAATATCAGCAGAATCACCCTCAGTTTGCAAGCAAAAACAATGAGTGAGAGTGGAAAATTCAAGCATACATTACAACAACTGAAGGCCTCGGAGCATAACCATCCTATGTCGAATTTTGGGTTGTTTTTCGATTTTGCCTGGATTTGCCCGAATTGTTGCATGTAAACTGCAATTCGATTGAAAGAAGATGTAATGCAACTTGCAAACCACTCCCACGGAAGGTTGGTTTCTTGGTGTACGTATGAAAAAATGCATTTCTGGATTCTGGATGAATCAGTCAAAAAAATACCATACAATGTGTTTCCATCGAATTGCAGTTCACATGCAGAAATTCAGACAAATCCAAGCAAAATTGAAAAACGACTCAAAATTCGTCATAGGATGGTTATGCTCCGAGGCCTTCAACTGTAATGATAAATCATTATCAAATTGTAAACAGTGAGATATAGGGTATGCATAAAAATGCCAGCAGTGGGTGTCACTTTTTGATTAGCTGATTTTGAAAATAATTTAAATATGATTCAATTGCAAGCAGGTTAAATTTTTACCTCTGATTTGAAAAACCCTGCATAACCCAGAGAGAACTCTGTCTGTACTTACTCTTGAATGTTCAGAAACATTGTATGGATTTCTTTCTTATCAAGTAACTTGTTCTCTTCACAAGGCTTCTTGAATAGCTATAAATAACACACACACAAGACTTTAGGGATTTGTTGAAGAGATAATTAAAAGTACTTTTCTCTAAGGTAGGGACTTACAAAACTAAATACAAACATACTGTATTATGAAAGGTGTTCATCATCGTGGTTTCAAATGATAGCTGAGTTAATCTTTTGTCTCACGATTTTGTGACTCAATCGTGAGACAAAAGATTAACTCAGCGATCACACATACTTTAGTAAGACAAAAGCATGTTTTGTTGACATCCACAAGAAATAACCTGACTGAGATAATGGTGGTAAAACAAAGGGGAGATTACCTTCTTCTGAAGAACATGTTGTCAGTAAAAATCAAATTCAGGTTTTTTTTTAACCTAGGTTGAAAATTAATTCCCTTTATCTCCTTGCCCTAATTATGAAGACAAAGGGAGTTGAGATTCAACCTACTGTAGGTTAAAACATTTTACCTGAATTTAATTTTTACCCACAACAAACACACATATGGCAAGCCGTTTGTAGCAAAATTTAATCCTTGAAATATATGTTTAATCCACCAAATATTGGTTTAATTTAAACTAGTGAAAATTCATTCAATCCATAATCCATCAAATATTGGTTTAATTTAAACCTGTGAAAATTCATTCAATCCATAATCCACCAAATATTGGTTTAATTTAAACCAGTGAAAAGTCATTCAATCTAATCGTAAATTTAAATTTTCATTCAATTCAATCTTTTGATTATTATCATTTAATCCAATGCCTCGAGTTTTGATTCAATCCAAACCTTGAAATATCTGTTTAAACCGGAAAATTTTATTCAATCTTCCTGGGCCGAGCGCGGCCAAGAGAAACCAGAGTAGGTTGAGTACAAGAGAGAGCACAGTTCTTATGGCGAACGAAGGACATTTTGAGTTAGAAAAGACTCGCCGAAGTTTCTTGCAGAAGTTTTAGATAAAAGCAACAACCTTTTCAAGGTAATTTTGACGCGAAAACTGTAGAAGCGCATGCTGAAGTTCTTAATCAAACTATTAGTTTGGTTAGGTTGTATCTCATAAGAATCATCACTGCTTTCTTCACAAAGACACTCTAATCCTTCTTTCACTTTCAGGCTCGATTCAGACGCCGTACTTTTCATGCATCAAACCTAATGCATAAATTATTATATTAGATATTTAAGCAGTTTTACTCCGAACTAGAACTAGAACTGGAACTGTATTAGCAACGCCTGCGGAATGGCAAATTAGGTTCGACTTCTGAACCAACAGGTGGAATTTTGAGGGGGCATGATGGTCCAGCGGTTAGGGTGATGGATTTCAATGCAGTTGCCCCAGGTTCAAATCCCGCTCTGGCCACTAGCTGGTCCTGTTCTGGGTAGTCCCTGGTTCACGTCCTCGGTCATCCTTGTAAATAGCCACCTGGTTTGCCTCCGCCCAGTTGGGATTCTTATCATGTTGAGTTTATTTGCATTATTTGTGTCTAGCCTATTTGTGAGCCGCAGTGGAAACTACTGGGCTACCAGTAATTGTGTCACCCCTATAAAGTGGTATTATTATTATTATTATTATTATTATTATTATTATTATTATTATTATTATTATTATTACAGTAAAAACCTGCATGTAAGAACCTAGAAAATTAAGAACCTCCTGGCAGAAATTTGCTACTTTAATACCCCAAAATATAAGAACCTGTTTAGCCAAAAAAATTCCAACAGGTTCTTATATGTGGGGTTAAACTATTTTATTTATAATATTTTACCAAAATGGTTGTCTTTAGAGATCAAAAAATTGCACAGTGAAACTAAAAATGCACAATGTATGTTAAATGTGAACTGTTGTTATAAAACAATTCTGCTACAATTAAAAGAATGTATCATTTGTATGTAATCTTGGTCTTGGTTTAAATGTTCCATGCCTGTAAAAATTAAGAACCTAATTAAGAACCTACTTAGCCTAAAATGCCAGTAAGTACCCCAAAATATAAGAACCTGTTTTGCCAAACTCTAAAAAAGTAGGTTCTTACACACGGGTTTTTACTGTATTATTGTTATAGTTATTATTATCATCATCATCATCATCATCATCATCATCATCATCATCATCATTATTATTATTATTATTAATTTTGTTAATTCGAATTAAGTTCCGCTCATGAAAAGTTCGGCGTCTGAATCTGGCCTCATGCACAACTGTCCTTGACCAGCCATTTTCTTCACCACAGAGAAGTGTTGCGTGACATCCCAAAACAAAAAACACGTCTGCAAAGGAGACTATGACAGACAGACAGACACACATTTTTATTTCAACACAGAGTTTCTTCAGTTACATGGAATTGGTTTCCAAGAAAGCCGTGCATCCAATAAAATATCATAAGACGTACTGAATAAAAATTACATGAATAACAAGTAAACAAAAACTAATAAGAAGTATTAATTGATGTCATGGAGACCGAGTGTGAATAAAGATTTCCTAAAGACTTCAAGAGACGGTTCTGCTTTAATCACAGATGGCAGGGAATTCCATAACTTACCACCACAGTATGAAAACCTTTTCTTTAAGTTTTCGGTGTTGGGTTTTTGAAGTGCTAAATTGAAGTTAGAGTCTCTGAGGTTATAAGCAGTACTGTCACGAACTAAGCGAAATGCCTCAGTGAGGTACTCAGGAGCTTTGTTTTGCTTTGTTGTGCAGTGAGGTACTCAGGAGCTTTGTTGTGCATGATGGAGAGGACAGAAGATAAAATTAAACGTGTAGCTCAAATGTTGGAAAATGCCTCGAATATCCTTCGGGGAAGAGCATCGATGGCAAATTCCCAGATGCAACAGGCTTCAGGTTCCAATAATCAGGCTTGAAGTTGCACTAGCGCACTGATACTTCTGTACAGAGATCACTGGATCATGCTAGAAACACAATATGTGATCAGAAACAGCACATCTAGTGGGACCTATCGTTGTCTGAATCGGTCAGAGAGGCTACGAGCTACTTCCCCGTTTATCAATCGAAATTAAGACTCATGAGGCCTCTGTCACTAGAGTGGTTTTCAGGGGGGGGGGTCCTCTAAAAATTCTTGGCGAAGAGCATAACGGTTATTGCCAATGTATGATAATGCTGGACGAGTCGAGGAAGATGATGAAGAGTCTGTCAAAAATGCTATCAAGGAATCTTTTGGCAAGAAAATTCCCACCATACGAGCAAACGACTTCGAATTCGTTAAATTGCATCAAAAGAAAATATCAAGGGTCGAACTTGATCCTGACAAAGTTGTTATTACCGTACTCTGTGGTGAAGAAAATGGTTGGGCACGGACTGCTGTATGTGAAAGTGAAAGAAGGATTCCAGTGTCTTTGTGAAGAAAGCAGTGATGATTCTTACGAAATACAACCTAATCAAACTAATAGTTTGATTAAGAACTTCAGCATGCGCTTTTACAGTTTTCGCGTCAAAATTACCTTGAAAAGGTTGTCGCTTTTATCTAAAACTTCTGCAAGAAACTTCGGCGAGTCTTTTCCAACTCAAAATGTCCTTCGTTCGCCATAAGAACTGTGCTCTCTCTCGTACTCAACTACTCTGGTTTCTCTTGGCCGCGCTCGGCCCAGGAAGATTGAATAAAATTTTCCGGTTTAAACAGATATTTCAAGGTTTGGATTGAATCAAAACTCGAGGCATTGGATTAAATGATAATAATCAAAAGATTGAATTGAATGAAAATTTAAATTTACGATTAGATTGAATGACTTTTCACTGGTTTAAATTAAACCAATATTTGGTGGATTATGGATTGAATGAATTTTCACAGGTTTAAATTAAACCAATATTTGATGGATTATGGATTGAATGAATTTTCACTAGTTTAAATTAAACCAATATTTGGTGGATTAAACATATATTTCAAGGATTAAATTTTGTTACAAACGGCTTGCCATACACACACAGTGCAGGTATATGTTATGGTTCAATTTCATCCTTCGCCATATTTCGTATTGTTGTTTAGTCACGTAGCGTGACACATTGTGCACGCTGTCGTTTCGCTTTGCTTGCACGCTGATGTTTAGTCATTGTCACACGTTTCGCGCATAATTAGCTTGCTACCTATATTACCGCTTTGTATTTACCGTTTGCTTTTGTATTTGCATCTTGTCTTCGGTTAGTAAACGTGATTTCTTCTGCTCGGAGTTTTGGCTTAACTTACTGGCGTGGTGGCAGCGCCGACTCTTCCAAGAACCCATAGAGACAAGGATGTTACAGTGTTCTTCGATATTTGCCGCTTCTCTGAGCAACCAAACCAGAATTCGTGAATCGTAGACTCGATGACTTCACACAGAGCGCCGAAACAGTGGTCGCTTTCTTCGAATGAAACTATCACTTCGATCAATGCCTGGGAAAACAATTTAAAGTACATCCTGTCCCTCGATCCGAACTTTGCAGACTTTCTTACTGATGGATCGTCGTGGGGAAAAAAAACAAACGCTACGCCTCTATGTGGTTTCTCCAACGATCCTGAATCTGTTTCGGCGGCGAGAAGAAGGACTGCTGCACAAAAGGTAACACATTTGGAAATGATGCTCGGCCAAATTGCCAATTACGCCCCTATCATTTCCCGGAGCTCAATCGTCAAGAATTCTACATCTATAAGCGGCGTTTGGCAAACGATCCGGCAGCATTATGGCTTGCAGTTAACCGGTTCCCGTTTCTTGGACCTCGCGAATATTTCTCTAAAGCCCGAACAACGTCCTGAGGATTTATTCCAAAGCTTAATGGCCTTCATTGAGGACAACCTGCTCACTACATCCAGCGGAATCACTCATCATGGAGAGATTCCTGACACTGATGAAGAACTATCTCCATCCCTCGAAAATTTTGTTGTTCTTACCTGAGATCTCTCAAGCTCTCGAGTCGTTACTTGACGAACTCCACACCAGTGATGAATCCAAGGTCTTACGCTCTGCTCCCCCGACTGATCATCGCTCATTTGTTTCCGCTCGTCGCAGGCTACTACCCAAGCCTCGAGCTGTCAAGTCCTGTCCTCTTTGCCAGCAGGCTGGTCACCCAAATTTTCGGTCTCATTTCCTCAGCAATTGCAAGTTTCTGCCCGAACCTGACCGCCTCTTCGTGACCAAGGCTCGCCAAGTGGCTGGCATTGAATTAGATGAGACCAGTTATGATTACCAGCACAGCCTTGATCAGCCTGGCCCTTCAGATTTTCAAGAATTCTCAGATATGCCGCATTGTCCTCCGGAGTTCTACCTACTATGGAACCTCCTGTTACTCGCCGCATAAACGTCTCACAGTCTCCATTCCTTCACGCTTTTTACAGTCATCACCCTTTACGTCTAACAATCGACACTGGCGCAGAAACTAATAGGATGAGAGCCTCCCTAGTTCGGCACATTGGTGCTAAGGTGACTAAAAGCTCCCAGACCGCTTTGCAGGCCAACGGTCGTACCCCGTTAGCTGTTGTTGGTGAGACTCGCCTTCCTCTGATTCGTCATGGTAGACCACTTACTCTGGAAGCGCTCGTTGTCGAGGATCTTGATGTTGACATACTGGCTGGAACGCCCTTTATGACCTCCAACGACATCGCAGTCCGTCCGCTAAACGTGAGATTATCATCGCTGGGTGTGACGTGGCGTCTTATGGCTGTTCTCAAAGTCCTCAGACCCACTACGCTGTCAGAGCTTGCCACCTCCTTCGCGCCCAAACACTAACACCACCGTCTGGCCGGGTGAATTCCTTGAAATCGACGCCCCTTCAGAGCTGCTTAAAGATGCTACACTCGCCATCGAGCCGCGCATGGATTCGGCCTCTTCTAGTCACCTCAAACCTACTCACACCTGGCCTCCACCTGACATCGTGCAATCCATTGGCGGTAAGCTGAGACTTCTCAACAATACCGAGGAGCCCTTACTTGTCCGTAAGCACGACCATTTATGCCAAGCACGTCTAACTGTTCTGGAATCTCCCACAGAGTCCTCCTCAACTCAAGCCGCCGAGCCATCTCCAAAGTTTACTGTTCCTCCCTCTTCCCCTATTGAGTCCGTACATGTATTTGTTATCCTCCTCTGAGAAAGCCGCGTTTGTCTCGCTCCTGAGGGAGTTCCAATTGGTCTTCGATTCCCGCATCCCTAGTTATAATGGAGCCGCCAGTCCGATTGAAGGAGTTGTGAATATGGGACCTGTCGAGCCTCCCCAGCGCAAAGGGCGTGTCCCTCAGTACTCTCGTGACCAACTCGACCTGCTTCAAACCAAATTTGACGAACTTGAGTCTCAAGGTGTATTCCGTCGACCAGAAGATTTAGAGGTTGTGGTGGAATATCTGAATCCCTCCTTCCTAGTGAAGAAGAGGAATGGCGGCTTCCGCTTGGTCACAGCCTTTACTGACGTGGGCTGCAATAGTAAACCTCAGCCCTCACTAATGCCAGACGTGGACTCCACCCTTCTCAAGATTGCTTGCTGGAAGTACATCATAGTCTCTGATTTGTCCCAGGCGTTCTACCAAATCCCCCTTGCAAAGAACTCCATGAAGTATTGTGGCGTGGTTACTCCCTTCAAAGGTGTTCGTGTCTACACGCACTGCGCCATGGGAATCCCTGGTTCTGAGACAGCCCTCGAGGAGCTGATGTGCCGCGTCCTGGGTGATCTCCTTCAGGAGGGATGTGTCGCTAAGATCGCCGACGGCTTGTATTGCGGTGGTAATTCTCACCAAGAGCTCCTTACAAACTGGCAAAAGGTCCTCACGGCTCTTGATCGCTGCGACCTTCGCCTCTCACCTGCGAAAACCATAATCTGCCCAGCCTCGA